>JAXGGA010009175.1:0-52743 GCA_038373865.1 Uloborus plumipes | reverse complement strand
GAAATATAGTTTAACATTTAGTATTAATGATAGTATAAGTTTATTACTTATGTACTTGTAAAGAATATGAATTTAAATTCTAAGAGCACATTTTTAGTTTTTTAAAACTATAATTAAATTATTTCATATTAGGCTCTGTTGGAAACATACCTATTTGTTAGCATATTTAATATAACTAAGCATAACGTATCGGTCAAAACGTCTCATGTTTAGTTCGTCAAGAACTGACCACCTTCTTCAGCGGCAGAAAAAAAAAGTGTAGTCATTAATGCAAGTGTCCTTTAATTGTAATATATCATTTCAACGTGTTTCTCGCATTTCTACGCCTTTTTTACCTCCGAAAAATTGCCGTTTTTGATATACTCTACGGAGATACACTTTCCATTTTGACTTATGTTAGCGAAAAATAAATTTACTTTGCAGTAAGAAATGTGTGAAATTGCATTGTTGAATAAAACATACTGTTCAAAAAAATTGTAACTCTAAAAAAGAAGACTCTTTTTTAAAGTACAAAATGTGTGGAAAATAAAAAGATATTCAAAGCGGATTCATTTAAAATCATCGAAAGAAATTCGAGAAATAGAAATTATAATAATAATAATTAGAATAATAATAATAATAATAGTCACTATAAATAAAGAAGAAAAATGCATAAAAATAAATACTGGTTAATACCCAGAAAAATTCGACAAAAATTTTTTAAAGCCATGATTTTTTAATTAATAATTTACTTTTCATGAATTTCATCTTTCACGTCGCAATGAATTTACAGCATAATACTTGCAGCCGAAGTTCCAATTTAAAACTGTAAAATGCATAGTAATAAACTGTAAAACTAGCAATTTTAGTTTTTTACTGTAAAGTTAGTAATTTTACAGTTTATTACCGTAAAATTTGCTGGATTATACTGTAAAAACAACAGTGTAATACTAGCAGTAGAGGTTCCAATTTAAAACTGCAAAATGCACTATAATAAACTGTAAAATTAGTGATTTTACAGTTTATTATTGTAAAATTAGCAATTTTGGTTTTTTCCAGGGACGTCATTTCAAGTTTTTCCGGGGGGAGGGCAAAGGGTCCAAACACAATGCAATTTCACCGGAAAACATCAAAAACCACGCCCACTTATATGTAAATACATTGATTTCTCAAAGCCGGGGGGGAGGGCAATTGACCCCCTGCCCCCCCACCTAAATGACGGGCCTGTTTATTACTGCAAAATTAGCAATTTTTACAGTTTTTTACTATAAAATTAGCTGTAGTATATGGTAAAAACAAAATTCATTTTTTGCAATGTACACGCTATACATCAATCATAAAATTAATGGATTTGCAGCCAAGACCTCGGCAAAGTAAAACCAATAAGTAGTTTTGATTGCGCAATAAACTTCCTTGTTTAATTTTAGCATATACTTACACATACTTTATTTTTCAGGTCGAAATGAAAATGCAGAACGACTGTGTGACAGTTTTCAAAAGTTGAAGAAAGAAAAAAATTTAATATAAGAGTAACTCGATTATAAAAAACATAACTTTTTCGTTATTCATTACAATATTTCTTCACAGAGTAAGAGGCATGGAGTTTTGAAAATGACAAAGAAGTAAACAGCAAGAGAAAAACTTTACTCTGTGTCACATCATGTGTCGTGAAAATGTCAGTGGACTACTAGTGCAATAAAGCAATATCAGTACTGTTGGAAAACAAAAATTGCAAAAAAGAGCCCGTTGTCTATTGGGAGAAAAAACAGGATATCTATTAAGACGAAAATCAGGAATGACATTTGGAAGCACACGCTTGAGAATTACAGGGAAGCTGCACACAGAAGAGAATCTGTGTGACTACGAGTAACATGGAAAAATCAAATTATGTTTAAAAAAAGAAGCCCTATTTATCTAGAATGTATAAATTGTCTGATAAATAATTTTTCTATAAATTTATGAAAAAGACTCAATTAGGGTTTCTAATGTAATATTGAAAGACCATGACGTGTTTTTAGACACTTTATTTTATTTTTGAACAATTTTCTTAATGACATAGCTTCGTCGCCAGTTTCTAAAAATCAGTTCCTTTTAACTCTAAAACGCATACTTTTATGACTTAAATTTAAATTTTGCACGCTGTTTGATTGTTTCTTCTTTCCTCAATTTACATATCGTGGGGTTACAAGTGAAACACACTAAGTCAAAATTATTAATTTTCAGGTTTTTAGTTTATCTTACACACAAAAATGAGCTGTTTCTACTGCTGAAACCCACTAACAAGTAACCCTACCCAAGTGTCAATCGCCGATTCGAATAAAACTTGACACATCGATAGAACACCTAAAAATATTGAACCCATATTTTTTTTTTATCTGCAACCGTCACAATTGAAGGGGTAAAAGTTACCCCTAAATGGTAGTTTTTACCCTTTTTTGGGTTTCACGGACACGTTACTCTGCCCAAGGGTTAATTTCGATCGGAGTGACACTTTGCACTTCGATAGACCATTAAAAAATATCGAATACGTGTTTTTTTTTTATTGGCGGTAAAAGAGTTTAACGGGGTGAAATTTACCCCTGAAAATTGGGTTATTGAGATACATTGCACGGCAAATAAAAACCCTTCAAAATACTTCTGACACAGTTCTTGTGGACTCTTATGTAAAAGGACCCCCCTGAATTCAAATAGATCCATAGTCCCCCCTCATCCCCCTTTTCCATAAATGCCCCCCACCCCCCCATTTTTTTAGTTTCAAGCAATTTCACTGTCATTGTTTTCATTTGGAAGGAAAGGGAGAAATTTATCAACCGTTAACATTCTTCACCGTTAACATGTCCAAAAAATATTATCTTTACACAAATAATAATAATAACAACAATAATAATAATGATAATATATTTTTTTTTTCATTATTATTATTATTCATTTTTTTTTTTTTTAAATCGGCAGCAAAAACTTTTTCCCGGGGGAAATTTACCCCTAAAAATTGTGTTGCTGGGATTCAACAGGGTGAAAATTTTAATTAAAAATCGAACAATGAAACTAACTAAAGTGGACGTATTTCAGGATTTATCAAGAAATTCTATTTACATAATTACACCATCAATCTCATCCCTTGGAGTGAATGGAAAATAATAAATTACTCGCAACTGTTACGAAAGAAGTATTTTATTTTTGTTTATTAGTAATCATTAGAGAAATGTTTAATGTTTTATAAGTATCTAATTATCCCTTATTCAAGGTATTCTTCACAATAATGTGATGTTTTATTATTATCTAGTCCAAAGTAATTTTTAATACATATGGACTTTGTACACCAACTACACCTCATACTGGCTAGTTCACCACACATCTGACATAATAAATTGAAATTGTTAAAACAATAAGTAACTGGAGTTTCGGAGTGTATTGATTTTTCTGTTACTTATCCACTTTTGCACCATGCGTACTTAAACATATTGACAAATCCAGGGGAAGAGAATTGATTGTGGTTAAGGGATTGTAACTTTAAAATGTTATTTCTTGTATGCAAGTTAATGTCCAATTCATGCAACATGACAATATCGCTAAAATATTTTACAAAATTTTTCCAAGGGCGAAAACCATATAATTCGAGGGGCTGAATCATTTCAGTTGTACCTGGTGGTATAGTCATAACTTTTACTTTTTTCTTGCTGTTATCTTCAGTTACAAACTTTGTTTCACCTTGATCACTCCAAGAATCAATGCACAATACGGAATTATCACCAACATTGGGTAAAAAAACCTCATGAAACCATTTTTTGATAATTCTGTTGTTAGTTTTCCTGATTTCGAGCCAAATACAACAATGTTAGGAGCTCTGAATATTTTTTTTTTCCACAAAAGAACCAAATTGTCCATTTTTTCTGCCATAACCACTAACAAAGGTGACTTTAATTGAAAAAAAAAAAAAAAAACATTTTCGACGACTTAGGGGGGGGGGACCCCCCTTAGAACCCACACCTAGCTCCAATTGTACATATCCCTCAGAAGAATGTTAACGGTTGATAAATTTCTCCCTTTCCTTCCAAATGAAAACAATGACAGTGAAATTGCTTGAAACTAAAAAAATGGGGGGGGGGGGGGCATTTATGAAAAAGGGGGATGAGGGGGGACTATGGATCTATTTGAATTCAGGGGGGTCCTTTTACATAAGAATCCACAAGAACTGTGTCAGAAGTATTTTGAAGGGTTTTTATTTGCCGTGCAGTGTATCTCAATAACCCAATTTTCAGGGGTAAATTTCACCCCGTTAAACTCGTTTACCGCCAATAAAAAAAAACACGTATTCGATATTTTTTAATGGTCTATCGATGTGCAAAGTGTCACTCCGATCGAAATTAACCCTTGGGCAGGGTAACGTGTCCGTGAAACCCAAAAAAGGGTAAAAACTACCATTTAGGGGTAAATTTTACCCCTTCAATTGTGACGGTTGCAGATAAAAAAAAATATGGGTTCAATATTTTTAGGTGTTCTATCGATGTGCCAAGTTTTATTCAAATCGGCGATTGACACTTGGGTAGAGTTACTTGTAAGTCATATCTTTATTATGCAATGCTATACTAGTGAAACACACTAAGTCGTATAATTAATGATAATTATTAATGTCCTACCATTATCATGCTGGGGATAATAATATAAAATAAGCGTGCCAGAGTCAAGAATGGTTCGTAATTAAAAACTCTCCTAAAAAATTTTAACTCCTTGTCGTGTCTCAGTTATTTTAAACCTGCCTTTTAATTGTTTTAAGTCTATATGTTTCAATATTTTTAATGTATAATTTGTTTTATATGTACTTGGTTTACTTGCCACTGTAATTGGATTTTTCTGTAGTGCGCAATACTTTAAATAAATAAATAAATAAAAGTAATAACCAAAAAATACAATTACTATAATTTAGTTTGATTTAAATTATGTCAATTCCAAATTTTTGATCAGCGTTTTCTCAAAATCATGTTTTTTGACTTAGTGTGTTTCACTTGTAACCCCACGTATTTAATGACCAAAAACATTTTTTTGAATTTTCAATTAATTGCTTACTTTTGCTATCACACTAAAAATCAATTTTAGGGAAACTTAATTTTTATGATAATTATGTAAATATGTGTGAGTTTACAAAGTGCTATCGAGAATAATAAAAGAATTGGTGGAATTTTCTTATACTATGATTTTAATTTAAGAAAAAAATTATAAATTTTAATATCTTGCAATACTACTTCCCCTTTCCGTAGTTCTACTTCTTTCCTGTTCTTACCTTAGTACCATATAACATCGGCGTGATCATTTTAAAAGGTTTTTCGAAATGATGGTTTATGCCGAAAGGCACGGTTAACGTCAAGTAACGTTTTTTAGTTTACATTTTTCATCAACATGAATAAGAAAGTGTTCTCCGTCTAGGGCGAAAGTACATTTTTAGCATTAATATTTTTTGTATGTGTGAATTCGAAGCGGAGTTATTGAATCTGTCGAAGCAATTGAATGGCCTATTTCAGAAACTAGTGAAGTGACAATATTTTAATTTTAAGAAGACATTTATATCAGCACATTAAAGTCTTGACAAAAAGCCTTGACGAAGTCAAGGCGTTCTCACCTTGTCCTTGTTCTTGTCCTGCGTCACCTGTCTATATCCTGGAATATAGTAGAACCCCTGCAGAGCTACCGTGGAGTGAGAGGGGGGGGGGGAGGAAGCATGGATTTGTGGAACTACTTAAGGTTTATTCGTTTCGCATCTTAAAAAAAAACAGTTTGCTGTTGCAACATTAAGATTAAATAGGTAGCTTTTGAAGTATTTTTACTCTTGAAATCGGTTACAAGATGATTTATTTGTTCTAGAATATTTAAATCCAGATTTTTCAATAAGCAGGAGAAGAATTAGCAGATTAAAGCAGGGACATAGCTTTATAATATTCCTATAAATGTTTATTCACGTTTTCTCAAGTTTTTTTGCGTTAGCAAAATGTTAATAGAAAAGATGAAATATTCATTACAAAATAAGAAATATATGAATATTTTGAAAAAGGTCTACTTGCGTGTAGCATCTGCTTTAAGTTTCCTTCGTAAATCCAAGCATGTGTCTGTAAGAGTCAGGCGGTTTCAACTCTAAATGCTTTTTCAATGTGTAACAATACTAATATTTTTTGTTGTTTTTGACATTACTTTTAAAAATTACTTACTTAAAAAAAAAAAAATGCTATATGCCTTGATGTTGACTATTTAGGAAAAGTTAAAATTGCATAAAAACATGAAATGAAAATTGAAGGGCCAGGGGGAAAAAAGATGAAAGTCACTTTTTCGTCAATTTTGAGATATTAGCACTATTTAAGGGCTATGAAGGAGTAATTTCATCTGATAGAACAACAAGGGGGAAAAAAGATGATAATCGACCGAAATGTGTATGCAAACTCTATTAACTACCTAAGGAGTTACGAAAAATCAAACTTTGTTCTTCGTTTTTCTCGAAATCGCGTTTTGGTCACTTTCATCTTTTTTCCCCCTGGCCTTTCAATTATTATTAGTATCATGATAATTTCTATTCTTGATTCTTTGCTATGTACGTAATTTTGGGGCAAGTGGATATTGCTTATTATACACGCGGTATTTTTGTACGCGTACAGGAACACTGCGTAAATAAACTGTACCAAAATTTTCAAACGAAACTGTATATTTATCATTGTTCCATCTTATCATTCATATGTGATTCATAAGAACATTTATAGTCATACTGTGTAAGTGCATTTTATAATTGCATTCATTTCTTTAAAAAATAAAATTATTTTAGCAAAGTTTAAGAAAGAGTTTTTATTATTGATACAATGCGTCAATCTCTTCATGAGTTGCAGTAACTTTTCTTGAAACCTTTTCGTCAAATATTTGAAAAGTGGTCAAATATTTTACTATTCAGCCAAGATTTTGTACTTCTCATTTTGTGAGAATCTCGCAATAGATTTGGATTTCAGCACAACTTCTAAAGTTAAGCAAAGATATTTTCTGCAATTCACGTATTTTATTCATGAACTAATTTGACAAAATCTTTTTTACTTGAAGTATTGTGCGTTTAATAATAAATTTTCATGCGTGTTTTTATTCCCATCCAAAGAAAACCTTAAAAATTCTATGAAAAGGGTAAACAGTTTCCAATTATGGCACATCAGCACAAATTAACCACTATGAGTAGCCTATGAGTGCGCTAACATTTTCAAGTTCATATCAATGCATAATCAATTGCTGAGAATCTTAACATGTCAACATATCTGCTCAGATAACCAAATATAATACAAGCTACTCAAGTCACTACACTTGGCTATAGATTGTTTTGCGAGCTTGGGATGTGAACTGGCATTCTTATATCGAAAGGTAGTGATTTCCCCTCCACTTGGAGCGCATTGTTTTTAATCAATGCAGCAACATGACTTGTTTCTGACGCCAGTTATTTCGAAGTTGGTAAAATTGTATGGAGCTTTGAATCTCGTACGTCTTTAATTGATTGAAGAGTTTAGTGAATATCTCTGGCTACATTTTCGCATGTCAAATAGGGGAAAAGAGTTTCACTCCTTAAATAAAACAGGTCAAGATGATTCCAAGTTAGAAAAAATATACTGAGGTAAGCCATTTAATATGCTTTTCAAGCCTTTTGAATGTGCTTAAATTTGCGAAGTATGACTGAATCTGTTTTCAAAACGTTGTATAGGTTTAATGTGAAACTGTTACCTATTTTAATTGCATCAGGATTTGTTTTATTATTATTGGTTAATAGTATAAAATGAGCCAGTGCAATAATGTCTTAACCCTGTATGCCCCGAAGGGACTCAGAAGTTCCGCTTATATTAATTTAGTATTATGCATCCTAAACGGCTGGAATCATGCTGAAGCTTTTAACCCATTTATGCCCAACTTTTTTTTAAACAATTTTTTCAATTCTTATCTACTTAAAACTCTTACTTGGAATGGTTTACATAAATTTTAGGCTTAAAATAGTTCGCCGTTGCCGTATTTATTAAGTTATTTAACGTCCTGTTTATGGGATATTTTGCAGATATGTGAGCAAAATACGACCTCATTTGACTTTACTTTTGCAAAGTGACATTGCAGAAGGTATCTGTAATCAATTTTAAGCAACTCATTTTAAAATAGTTTAATTTCGCAAAAAAAAATTTACTTTCTGTGGCTACCCATGCTGGATCGTTGCTTGACTGATTTGTCTGGAAATAGCTGCCAATAAATAAACTGATGAGCAAACAGTGGCTCTAACTGGTTTTCTCAAGAAGAAGGACTATTTAACTTGCAAAAAACAGCTTTTGTACAAGGATATACCCATTACATGTTTTTGTATGCAGTAACTAACAAGCTTCCCGTATTTAGGCTACTGGGCATAAAAAAATGGGTTAAGTATCATTCTTTGTACTTCACTGACAGGCCGACAGATGGTACCTGCAGTCGGAAACAGTTTTCTTAGGGGCCCTAAGGCGTAGTGGGCCTTAGACCCCACTGATTTTCAAAATTTGCCAAATTAATTTGGGACATAAAGAGTTAAAAGTAGTATGCAATGAAAATTTAGAACAGCGTGTGAACAGCTGCAGGATCCACTTCGACCATGCCTGAATTAATTATCACTAGTTTCTTAATTATTACAAGTGACGTCTGCTTCGTGCATCATGCATAATCTCGAAGAAGGCGGTACTGTTGAAAGTTGAAATTTTGCATGGAGAGTCTGTGCAGGGTCTAATTGAATCGTTTATTTCAGAAATCACCCAAGTGACAAAATTTCTAATTTTAGGAAAACATTTATTTCTTCACGTTAAACTATTTAATAGCGATTACAACAATATTTTCTGAAAGAAATATATCTTAATATGGATATTTTTTAGTTTAAAATATTGAAATCCTAATCGATTTTTTCATAAATAACGGTAAAAATACTTTTTCGAATTTTTAGTGTTTGTCGCTTAGGTGGTTTCTGAAATAAACCATTTAATTCTACCCTACCTATTTTAGTTGCAGTCTAATGGTCCGAAAGTGGTCTTTACAGTTGTTTAGTAGCAAATTGCTGTTAATTGAAATGCAGACTGAAATCAAGTTTAAGTTGGGCTACCATTTAGTTACTGCTGCTATCGCAGCAGTACGTCGCGTTGCTAACATTACGGCAAGTAGTATGCAAAAGTGAAGTGTCGAATCCAGTGTCAGTTAGGCAATATTGTTGATATTTAGCCGTACTTCCATACAATTAACGTAAAGATGAGGGAAATGACATTTTCTGTACCGACTTATATGTTTGGGTTGTACTTATTTGAAATGTTTTTTTGCTCATTGTAAGAAACTAATGTAATGCTTTTTTACTCGTCTTGCACGTTCCAGCTAGTTTTTGTCGATGTAATTTCAGATGTTGAACGCAACAGAAAACGTGCCATTTCTGTACACTTGAAAGCTCCATTATCTACAGTTAACATACGTAATTGTAATTAAATGTGGGAAATTTAAAAACATCAGTAATTTAATTAGCATACAAGGAAGTAGTCTTTTGTTCACGTCAAATTATTTTCTTTGATATAATTATGCTTTAACCAAAAAAGTTCATGGTTAAGTTAATGTTTTTTGGAAACAAAATTAAACTTTCAAGATACTACCTTTTTGAGTTATTTGACTATCATTAGGAAATATAGCCTTAAAGTTCATACCTAGCTCATGATTTTCTAACTTAACTATTAGCCACCCACGCAACATACTTACATTCATGAAACATCAAAAAAAAAAAAAAAAAAATCCATTTCAAAAAAAAAAAAAAAAACCTCCAAACGTAATTAAAGACCTTTCTTGACAACTCTTTTAAGGGCGATTCTCTGTAAACTGGTAATTGGCTGTCCGGACTGAGTGTTTTAAAAATAATAAAGTGTAATAAAGTAACTATCGCTCTTAATACAAGTAAAGCATTAATACTTTGTGGCCCAATTGTATTTGGAGTGATAACAATTTAATTTTTTTTTCTAGAAATTATCTAAGCGCCGAAAACACAGTCCCCTGGCTGTCCCAATCCCATAGTCTAACTGTTAAAGATAGTATTTCAAGAAACCTATTAACACTACATAAATTTGGCAATAAATATCTAAAAATAGAATAATGAAGCTGTATTTTTCTTATGAAATAAGGTATAATTACGTATTTCTAAAACTTAAAATTGTCATGTAAATTCTGTCCGGAGTTTTTTCAAACTGTCCCCTGCAACAAATTCAAAGATGTAATAGGAAAAATGTATAACTTTTGCAAATTCTTTTTGGCATGAAGTTTAAAGTAATCAGTGTGAATTTGCCGAAATCATCGAGAACGGTGTTGAAACGCTACTTTGCTTAGTTTGAGAGCCACATTTGTGAGGAAAGTATGCATCAGGGTCCTTGCGAAAACAGTCGTCTGGGAAGTGATTTTATTAATGTCAATTAATTTAATTATAAAACATATTAGTTATTGTGTCCACGATTTGTGCCTAAATTTATAGGTAGTCTCGTAACTAATTATGTTCCAATAGTTTTGCAGATATTACGCAACAAAGAGCAAAAACACAGTCACCTGGCACAGTCCCCTGCCTAGTTATACCAGGCGGGGGACTTACCCCCTATCATGATTTATCAGAAAAACACAAACTTCAATTGGCCCTCTTTCAAACCAAAGTAATAGATTCATTTTCTGAGCAATAGTATTATAATTATACGAACATTTCGAAAAACCGTACCCGGACAGATTTCATGCGAAAAATGAAGAGTTTACAGAGAATCGCCCTTAAATGTCAGTTGAGCACTTCTTGTTAATATTTTTAAACATTTACCTAGAGTTATCCTTAATTATCTACTAGAAGTGAGATGTAAGATCAACTATATACACATACGTTGACCAAATATTTGCGATGACTAAGCTCTCCACCGGTAATAATGTTTCGCTTTTTGCTTCAACCAAGAACTGAATATAAATGAACTTTTATGTATCATGGGGAAGATGTATATTAGGGTGGACCGAAAGTGACTTTTTTTTTTTTTATTTCGATGATGGGTACTGCGGGAAAAGTGCCATTGAAAAAGCAAAGTGATCAGAAAAAAATTTGTAATTTTTTGGTCAATTTCTTGACCTGCCGCAATTGCGTTAAAGTTTGGAAAAAATATAGTTTTTTTGAGATTTTTAGAAAATTATTCAAAAAAAAAAAAAAAAAAGCACCTAACATCTAAAACTGCATTATATGTGACAGACAATGTAGTTATTTCAGATAAGTACCTCGAAAACAGCACTTAAACATTTTGACAAAATTTAATTTAAAACGTAGTAAAAAACAGGATATTGTCAAATCTTCTAGATATATTTGTGGAAAAGGAAGCAATTATACCACAGACCTCAAATTTTTTGGAAGGTTTCTATGCCCATAATGGCACATTTTACACTCTACTCGTCATCAAAATAGAAAAAAAGATTTTTTTTAATAATTTTGCTAAAAATCTCGAAAATACTTCATTTTTTCTGAACTACAACGCAACTGCGACAGATCAAACAATTGACCAAAAAATTTCAAATTTTTTCTGTGCACATTGCTCTCCCAATAACACCTTTTCCGCATCACCCATCATCGAAGTAAAAAATAAGTCATTTCCGGCCCACCCTAATGTACAGTACATAGGTAAGATTAACGTACCTACTCCCATTTATGTTAAAATGGGAGTGGTTACGTTACCCTATTAAAAAGTCGGTTTATTTATTTATTTTTTGAAGTTTCATATCACTGAGACTTATAAAAAAGAAATATAAAAGAAAGTAAACTAATTTTATATTCCTATGGTGCCAATGTCTGCTTACGATGTTTTTATGGGTGTTGTAAAGTGTCTAAAAATATGCATTTGAGTAATATTACCTCTAACTGGCGTATATGAATACACGCACCCATTCTTTTGAGTTATAGGCTGTCAACTGACGATATCATGCTTTGAAGGGGAGAGGGGGCTCGTTAATTGTGACAGTTTGTGACCCATTCTTTTGAGTTATAATCTGTCAACTGACGATATCACGCTTTGAAGGGGAGAGGGGGCTCGTTAAATTGTGACAGTTTGTGACCCATTTTTTCGAGTTATAGGTTGTCAACTGACGATATCACGCTTTGGAAATGGGAAAAGTGACTCGTTAAATTGTGACAGTTTGTGACCCATTTTTTCGAGTTGTAGGCTGTCAATTGACGATATCATGCTTTGGAAGAGAGAAAAGTGACTCGTTAACTTGTGACAGTTTGTGACAAGGGGTAGTTAAAAGGTAGCAAGAAGTGTGACATCACGATTTTTTAGGAATATGTCGATGTAAAAAAGCGTGACATGTGACAAGAGGAACGGAGGGGGTAATGCGAAGTTTGACACTTTGGTGATAAGGAGGGATGGGTCAAATAGAGAAAATGTGGGTTAAAGTGACCCCCCCCTCCCTCTAGAATGAGTAATGCTATTGGTACCAGTAGGACGTTTCTATGAAATTTTTGGAGTGAATAAGTGAGGTGCAGCATCTATCAACGACTCAACAGCCAAGTTTAAAAGAACGAATAATTTACAAAGAGACTTAATAAACAAACTACCTTGTTGTGGCCATCACAAATTTAGCTTTTATATACCTTTGATACGATTACTGTATGTTTTAAAATTATAAAAGGTCGCCACCCTTTTGAAACGATTGGCACTAGTAATTAATCAGCACATGTTTACATTTAGTCTATCTGTATATCATCTTCGGGTGAGTCCTCACATTACTTATTGAGTTACAATAGTGAAGTTTACTTGAAATTTTTTTGATTACGTCACTTTTTGGCGTGGTTGGCTTAAAAACCGTTTCAGCACTGAGATTCGCAGTTTTAAAAATGCATTTTTTTTTTGTATAAAATACGTTTTTGATTTGTTGAAACCCTTTTGACATTTCGTGAAAAAATAGTCTGGTTTGACGTTAAAACGTTGCGTTGCTTTACTACCTTAAAACAATTGGCATTCCGTATTGGTGATGTTATAGTGCTCCTTTGGTAAATTGAACTGCGACAGCGACAATGTTTTCTTCTTTTTCGATTGATAGAAAATATTAATTGGCACTGAATCGGTTTGGGCTACTTTCGTAGTCGTTTTTCAAAAGTATTCCAGATCAAATCCGCGGCATTTACCCTTTTCTATTACCCCAAAAAGAGGTAAATTTTGTCAAAGTTGGAGGTCATAATCTGAGAGGAACACTGTACAATTTTTTCTTTTTATGTGTGAAATTTCAGTGTGTTTTGGTAATAAGTATTTGCAATGGTTTTTGGTATTACTGTCGGCCCCGCTTAAACGAATACTGTCAGTTCCAAGAAATATTATTCGATTAAACGGGGTATTCGATTAAGTGGGGATCTTTAACATTACGTCTATGGCATCGGTTCCGAGATATTTTATTCGTATAAGCGGGGTATTCGTTTATCCGTTACCCGATTAAGCGGGGACGACAGTATGTTCAAGAGACATCACTATTAACAATAAAAAGCATCACGCACATTCTGCATTATGATCAATCTATTTATGCAAATGATGCATATTTATACATATACACTGAAGTGACAAAAGTCATGGGATACCTCTTAATATCGTGTCGGCCCTCCTTTTGCCCGGCGAAGTGCAACAACTCGACGTGGCATGGACTCAACAAGTCGTTGGAAGTCTTCTGCAGGAATATTGAGCCATGCTGTCTCGATAGACGTCCATAATTGTGAAAGCGTTGATGGGGCAGGATTTTGGGCACGAACAGACCTCTCGATGGTGTCCCATAAATGCTCAATGGGATTCATGTCGGGCGATCTAGGTGGCCAAATCATTCGTTGGAATTGTCCAGAATTTTCTTCAAACCAATTGCGAACAGTTGTGGCCCGGTGACATGGCGCATTGTCATCCATAAAAATCCCATCGTTGTTTGGGTACATGAAGTCCATGAATGGCTGCAAGTGATCTCCAAGTAGCTGCACATAAGCATTTCCAGTCAATGTTCGGTCCAGTCGCACTAGAGGACCAAGTCCATGCCATGAAAAAACAGCCCACACCATTACGGAGCCACCACCAGCTTGAACAGTGCCTTGCTGACAGTTTGGGTCCATGGCTTCGTGGGGTCTGCGCCACACTCGAACCCTACCATCGGCTCTTACCAGCTGAAATCGTGACTCATCGGACCAGGCCACGGTTTTCCATTCATCTAGGGACCAACCGATATGCTCACGTGCCCACGAGAGTCGCTGCAAGCGATGTCGTTCTGTCAGTAAAGGCACTCGAGTCGGTCTTCTGCTGGAATAGCCCAAGAAATCCAAATTTCTCCGCACAGTTCTAGCAGACACGTCCATTGTACGTCCCACATTGATTTCTACGGTGATTTGACGCAGTGTTGCTTGTCTGTTAGAATTTACGACTCTTTGCAGACGTCGCCGGTCTCGATCTTTAAGTGCAGGCGGTCGACCACTGCGCTGTCCATGGTGGGATGTTATGCCTGAAATTTCATACTCTCGGCACACTCTTGACACAGTGGATCTGGGAATGTTGAATTCTCTAACGATTTCCGAAATGGCATGACCCATGCGTCTAGCTCCAACTAACATTCCGCGTTCAAAGTCTGTTAATTCACGTCGTGCGGTCATCATCACGTTAAAACCTCTTCACATGAATAACTTGAACAGAAATGAAAGCTCTGTAAAAGCACTGCGCATTTATACCTGTTCTATACGATGCTACTGCCATCTGAAAATTTGCATATTGCTATCCCATGACTTTTGTCACTTCAGTGTATTTGCACTTTATTCTCGGAATTTTAAGCGTAGGTTTTTGTTTAAATATCTCTACTAATAATAAAGCTGAAGGTGGGTCTGTCTTTCTTTCCTTCCTTCTGTCTGTCTATCTGTCACGCGCGTAGCGCCAATACCGTTCGGTCGATTTTCATGAAATTTGGCACAAGATTAGTTTGTAGCATGAGGTTATGCACTACGAAGCGTTTTTTCAAAAAATTATATTTCCTTCTCCTTTTATTCTAATTCTTAGCGAAAATTCGATAAAATAGGGAAGAAATATTTCAGACACATTTTCAAGTCTTATGTCATTCGAAAGCTTGAAATTTTCTGCTAAAAATGATGTCAGTTTGAAGTTCCTACGAGCATTAGTGGAGCTGTAATAATCGTTTTTAGAATCCCGGAAATTCAAGGCTTACCTTCAGCAAAGCAAGCCAAACGATTCTAAAATGGTTGAGCTCAAGAATAAAATTTGTTTGAAAATAGAGATGAAATTTATCAACGGAAATCAACTTTTCATGTTACCATGATTACGTTTTCATTCCTTTTTTTGTTTCGTTCTTTTTCCAGCGTTGCCAGACGCAGTATTTTTGAAGCAACGGTAGTATTTTTTCGGCCCAAATAAGGAGCGTAGAATTTTTGTAGTATTTTTCTGGCAATCCTGTTTCCAATATATTTTAATGACTTAATTAAAAGATTTGGCGGATTTTTTTTTTTTTTCATTTTTATAGATTTTGCATTTTAGCAACATTGATTTTGGCAACGTTTGGAAACAGTAGTATTTTTTTAGAAGAGGCGTAGTATTTTTATGTTTCTATTCTCTGGCAACCCTGTCTTTTTCCCTTAATAATTTTCAAAATGTATTTGTTTTCGTAGCAACCCAAACTCCAAGCCTTATTAAAATTAGTTATTTAACGGTGAAATTTGCTTTGGGACCATGCTTAACGCATTTCCAAAAAGTCACTAACAGGGGCGTTTTAGCGTGTTGTCTCACGGATATGAAAGCTCCGAGAGAAACTACGTAAAATAGCCAGGGTTACGGCGCTTGGCTCGCCTATCGCCCATTTAGCGAGAAAGGGGTACCCAAAGCATAGATTAAGCAAATATCGTATAAATTGCGATATTGCAACGTTCTTTTTAAAGTATTTCATTTCGAAAAATGTATTGTTTTGTTTTTAAAGCTCTAGGAAAAAAAACTTTCTTCTTCTTTTAAACTTTGGTAAGATTTCTGTTGGTTTCTGTAAGCAACAAAATTGTTCTTATTTTCTCTTTTGGCTTATTTTTATATCATATTTTTAAGGAAGGAAAGTTAAATTGTAACTGAAATAGAGTATTCTTTCTGCTATACCAATTATTTAACAAATGAACTTTTAATTTTATACCACGGGCAAAGCCGTGCGGGTACCGCTAGTATTGAAATAAATTAATAATAAAGGAAAATATATCTTGCAGACGATAAACTTAGAATGGTTTACTACAATGCTGTCTCTTTTTTGACCTCAAATGGTTAAAGACTTATTTCCTCTTCTGTAAATACAAACTTGTCAGATCGCCAAAATGTCGCTAAATTCATAAATGTGGTACGCGTCAATTTCTTCCTTCTCTACCTATTTTAAGGAATGGACTCGATTTCTCATTTGATTGACAGGTGCCATCTTATCACGGTTTTATTATACTTTGTTTAGAAAATTGATATTTTATATTATGATAGGGTAGACCGGGGCACGTTTACAAGGATTTTTTTAAATGAATTTTCCGCGCATAATTCAAAAACTATATATGTATGCTCTCTAGTTGTGCACCTCCCCTTGTGGTTGCATTTGAATGTTCCCAAGGGGGTCTTATACCCCATTTTTGGGGTAAATCAGTGTTAATTTCAAAGCAGACTTTAGTGATATGAATTTGCACGACCACTTGGTTATATATCGCCAAGCTTTTGGTTGCCCAATGTTTAACAAAAACTTATTTGGATAGATGGGACTCAGAAGCGCAATATTTGCAGCGCATTTAGGCAGTTTAGTAAAAAATCCAATGAAGAAAAGGCAAAAGAAGACAAATGACTAAAAGTTGATTACGATCATAAGAAGTTTTATTAGAAATTTAACTGTTGGTCTCGTAACGACAGCGTGCATGTCTTCATTCTTAGAGATGCAACAATCTTACGTACTCTAAGAGCCATTCGTACAGCGGTCACGTGACAAGTCGTAGCTGCGCCATTACTTGAACGTGGAAAGAACAATGTTCTAAGAATACGGGTTGTGAAGAACAGGTCATAGTAACAGAATGCAAGGTTGGGCTCCCGAACTTCCAATTTTTGTTCCATGTTGTTATCGAAGAGAAGAGAAGTTGTGAAAAATTAGCCTGAATAAGCAATTTTGTGTTTTTCTTTCTTTGAAATAATCAAAATACAGTTAAAAAACTAAACGATACACTTTTAAATATGGTTTAGTCTTCAGTATTATTAATAGTATTAAATATATTACTTTTATATTTGCAAAAAACGTGAATTTTATGTATTTTTCATAGTTTCATACAAATAACTAAACAATTATAGTACACCAACGTGTAATATAGTTTAGCCTTTAGTATTAATAATGGTATTAAATATATTACTTTTATGTTCGTAAAGAACGTGAATTTTATCTTTTATTCAAGGTTACATACACAAACAAAACCACATGTGAAACTAATAAAAGCGTATTAAAAAGAATTTGAGAAATTATGAGTGATATTGGATAAGTTATTTAATGGGAATGTAAAATTTACTAGATTTGACAATTGACATTATCATATAGTTGTGAAAGAAAACGGAAAACGGGGGCACAAATTTATTGCCGACTGTCTTGGTAATGAGTAGATAAAAGTATACTTACTTACGTAACATATTATTTATTTACTTATGTCGATATTTTTAGGAGAATAATAGCACCCTAAGTTACTGCCGCTCTTTTACAATTTGTTTTTGAGTTTGAAATCACGCCAGAGCTTACTTTGATAGAAATAAGAAGCGAAGCTATTTTTAAAAAAGTTTTTTATATGGAAATTATGCATAGATGGGATTTTGCGTTATTTTGTAGATTGAAATCAAAGTATTAGCATGAATATAGATTTGCTTTAAATGTGGATGTTCTTGTAGTTATTGTTTGTGCTAATGCCACTGGGGCAACTCGAGCCTCATTCACGTAGCAAATATAGATTTGAGAGAAAAGGGACGATTAACGACAATGACGATACTTGGTCTGATCCTCACGAAATGAACTCGCTTGCAAAAGATGTTAAGTTAACATTTTCAAAAACTGATTTCTCAGTTGAAAAGGTTGTAGCACATGTACCCAGGATTTTTTCCTGGGAGGGGATCTCCTTCGGAAAGTTTTTGAATTTGAAGGCCTAAAGAAAAAACTACAGTCCTATTTGGTGAAATTAAAAAGGAGTTGGGGGCTACGTCTTGGCAAACTTCCGAAAATCAAGTCTAAAAAACGCATTTCAACAAGTTTGGTTCAATGAAGGAAGTTGATCTTGATGCTTCTGGGAGGGGCCAGACAGTTCCCTCTGTTTGTGCGCCATTGAGCACATGTCTAACAATATATATACAGAAAGTAGAAGTTCCAAACAAAGTTTAATAGTAAAAATAGGGTGAAAACCAAGTTTTTCTTCTGAGAAGACACAAGTAGTTTTGTGACAAAAGGGATTGAATATGGTTTAATCAGTTGCAGCTAATTACTTAAAATCAAGTGGAACACGAGTCATGAACCCCTCCTCGTAGGTAACTTTGAAGTAGCATTGAAATAACTGTAAGCGAGATACCTTGAAGTATTTGACTTTATTAAATTTCAAAACATTTCTCAAGCCTAAATTTTCTTTTAAATTTTATTCATAAATGATTTAATTCGCCATTACGTGATTGAAAAAAAAAGAACTATTCAAACTATCATCTAGTTGAGGAGCTTTTCTTAGCTGATGATTAACTTATAAAAAGCCATTTACTTATTTTTTGAAAATTTTTTCTTTCAAAGTAAGCAAATAATATTTAAAGGGGGGGGGGGGGGGGGCAAAAAGAAAAATTTTGCATCAAAGGACTATAAGCATATACATTATTTTGAAGACTTTCTAAATGTTATGTGCATTTTCTTTTCTTTTGAAATAGGCCATATTTTCATATCTGGAAAGGAATCGAATGCGAACTTCCAATTGAAATAATTATCTAAACGTTAAATTTATCCGTAATATCTATTATTGTTGTAAACATAGAGGAAAGACCATTTTTGGAGCATTAGAGTTTTGACGAAGTAGGTTATGATTATTTAACTTTCTGATAATTGAGAGTGTGCTAATCGGTTCAATTACAACAAACTTCGAAATTTACTCTTTCTGATAACCTATAATCGGTGTAACGAGAGCTGGTAGCTCAAAGTAAAATCCATTTTCCATTCTCCGCACTTTTCCCCTGATGGTTATCATAGTTACGGCGCTATGGACTTTTTCTCTACTTAGCTTTTGCAACAATGATTAAATGCAAACGGTTAAAATTGCTTTATGCGTAAACTATTATTCTATTGAAAAATCAACGTTTATCAAGCACGACTTTTCCTTAGATTTTTTTTTATTTATGTATGACTATATTTGTTAGAAAACGTTGAAAAATAACTGAGACATGAGGATATAAATAAAAGCATAAGCCTAATTTGAAAAACATAAAATAAATGAAATGCCTCAACAGCGGTGCATAAAAAAAAAAAAAAGTGTGGAGCTGTTTCCTTTCGTACAGTTTCCTTGGAGATGACGCAAAATTTCTAAACTTGATACGCCTATTTTAAAGTAACCGAGTGCTTTCAGCCTGAGCGGAAACCAACCTTGCAGTTCTGCCACAGAGAAGTGACTAAGCTCTATAACTGAAAGCTTAAATGTCAGCATGCAGAAGGGGATTCATTGTGCAACGACATAGATAACCTTATATATATATACATGATTGTTATCACAGTGAATATTACTCTTTCCTGAGTAACAAGTGAGCAACTTCCTCAAAACGTAACAAAGGGCAACACGAGTGACTGCATGTGTTTTTATCTCCCTCCCACAAACTGAAAGAAACGCACAGCATATATTATCGTGGGGCGGAACCTTCTCATAAAATATTTCCAGTAGGATTTCTTTCACTATAACAGCAATATATTCTCTTTAAATAACTATACAAACACATCCTTGTCTGGACCCTTAGTTTGGAGTCGTTGGCACGATACATCTTTTAAAATAGAGACCAATTTGTATAAAAATAATACTAATCTCTAGCGTCGTCCTCAATTATATATTTTGAAATATTTGGCAGTTGTTTTATATTAAAATATTGCGTAATCTTGATTGCATCAATTTAATGCTGTTTTTATCAACCAATCTAAAATGCTTATAATATTCTCTCTAAACATATTTTTTGTACCAACAAAAATGCAAAACAATATTTTCAAACGAAGATATTTACAACATACATACATGAGCGAATAAATGTCAATTCTTCATCTACCGAATTTTTGGTTTTACATAGCTACCTCTACCGTAATTCGAATTCGCCTTGATTATAAAATTACATTTTTCATTTCAATATCTTGTGGAACCCTCCTCATAATGAATATGATAGCATCAATAACTTGGTGGGAGCGCTCGTAAACACAGGATTTAGATAAAATAAATGCATGTTAAGTTTAGCATTTATTTTTTATTTTTCTCTGCAAAAAAAAAAGACAGAAAAAAATAGTTTTTTGCTTTAATTATATCTATCTTTCTAACTATAATGAGTTTTTTTTAAGGAATTAATTGTATAAGAAAATTATCGTTCTATGCTTTCCCAGTTTTTCCACTCCGGCTTTTACCAATGCCTCCTAAATACTAAATGCCTACTACATTTGCCTCAATACGGGAGACAGTTGTTCCACTTTGAGCGCCACCTTGCGGCAATCCGATGATGCCGTTGTTATGGTGATAAATCCAAACAATATTCGAATTAAATTTTTGATTGGTTAATTTTAAATTTAAATTTAGAAATCAACCAATCGTTAATTTCTCTGTCTCGAAGAACTCCGATAGATGGCAGTGCTTCGTGAACCAAGGGAGAAATTTTACTCTGTGCTAAAAACCAGAAAGCAGTAGGCATTTAGTATTTAGGAGGCGTTGTTTTTACTCGTAATAGTGACGATATATACTGGGCATTGTAATACTGAATTATAGCTCACTTCTTTCATGATGATCTATTCGATAATTTCAGAGTCACCATAATCGCAATCGACTGTAACACTATGTGAACCTTGGAATGTATGAAGGCTTTAAATTCCAAGTTGGCACTTAGAAGTACTGTTGGTAGATAAAGACTCAAAACAAGTTAAAACATTTGTTCCCTATTTTAAAGCATTCAACTTTCGATATCATTCAGAGAAACAAGCATGACAAGACATATATTAACGTAGCCACCATTAAACTCCTGTAAATATTTTATGAAAAGGAGCGCCCTGTCTTCATTTCCTCTACCTAAATATTGAGCTAAATACTATGACGTATATTTAGTCCCTATGAACGTTGGAAGATTACAAAGTTATATACATTAGTATAAAACTCTAGCTCTAGAACTTTTTTCTTCCTTAAAAATACAAATTGAGTTTTTCTTGTGGTTATTCGCAGGTTATTTTCTTGACCAAATGCGTCAATTGCTTTAAATAAATAAATTAGCATGAATTGTCTTCTATTGTCGTCAAAATCAATTCAACGAAACATGTGTGTTCTTTCAGTTTGTAAGCAATAGCTTAAATTTCTTATTAAAGTAGTGATTCTGAAGTAATGGCAGGAAAAGATATTGTCTGGAGTTAAAGCTTTTATTGTTTGACGTAAATTAATGCTTCTCATATTGTATCTCATTCTGTAATTTGTCAGAATCAAACATATTTTTTAGATGTTTTGTGCAGATGTTATAAAGAGCGTTAATGAAAAGATCATTGCGGTGCGTTTGTTAAGACTATGTTTCTTCATCTTCAAATAAAGTACCAGGTTTTTAGAAATAAAAAAGATGATATTAAATTTAGCAATGCGAGCTTTTTAGAGAGGAGGAAGTTGAATGTGGATTAAACTAAATAAGAGGTTTCTGTGAAATAGCTCCCAGAAAACTATAAACTTCAATTTTAATTGTTCGAAAAGCGTTATTCTTAGCAATTCGTTTTTACATAACAGCATATTTCTAACACTAAATCGTATTTATTTGTAGCTTTAATCAACTAAGCTACCATATCTTGTTCTTGTGTTGTAAAAAAGAGAGAGAGAAAAAAAAGAAAACGAAATTAATATGACATCCAGAATAATATTATTTTGGTATCCTTAAAGGATGTGATTTATCCACGAAAACATTCAGCTAGTGCTTAGGTGATGTTAGTAAGACACTGTGATAAATATAACGATTTTAGTCGAGGTATCTAACGACTAATTCCACATTGTAGATAGCCTACTGTAATTGCATAATCGTAAAGTAAAATTTTTACAATCTGGTTGTTTTTTCGTTATCTTAACAGTGAAGGATTGGGCCAGATGCACAAAATGAGAAGCATTGATTTTAACAACATTGCAGACTAGTCTTTAAACACGAATAATTCAGAAAGCTATCAAAGATTTAGGGAGACTTAAAAATGGTTTTAGTATGCATTTTTTCATTGCCTGTATTTTTTAACGCCCCAAAAAAGTAGTTTACATGCAGTCACTTTTCACAAAAATGGCAAACATATAAAATTACATGTCATCAAACATACAGCGTCGTGTACTAACACTGGTTTTAATACATTTTAGGCGAATCCATTTCAAGAAAATAAATATTGAAAAGAAACAATAAATCTCTTATTTAGTATTAATGAATTATTACAGGCAGTTTTTCAATATTTTCGTGAAAATAGTAGCACACAATAATACAATTCACAAAATTACTAACAGTTTTTGAAATCAGGAACCTTACCATTATCGATATGTAGATTCACACAACTTACAAATCCATACAGAAGCAGGCTTTTGAACAAATATAAATAAATTTGTACAATGATAATTTATTTATTTTCCGAATCAGGCAATCTTTACTTTTATGACTAATATCTAAATACTGATTTAATTCATTTTTATTGACTTGCAATCTCAAGTTATTCTGATTAACTATCAATGGTAATCAATTAAATAGTAGGCATGATGGAAGTAATTCTTAGAATCAAACCCGTTTACAGCTATTAAGGAAGGATGATATTCTTGTAAGAGACAACCTATCTGTGTAGTTAGCTCCTTAGTTTCTAGATGGCACTGTTAAAATGCTAAACCCAGTTGCATATCAATGCTATTTAAGAGCTGATTAATTTCACATGTCGCCAACTAAATGCATAAATACCGACAAGACTAACATATTCTCTTATTGAATATTAGTGCTCGTAGAAATACGGTTCCTAAAAGCTAAGTTAGGAAAAAATCTAATATGTGTGTCTTTGCATAATATGGACGAGCTATTTTATCTTACTACCATCGTCTTTTTTTGTTTTCTTTCCGTCAAAGGAATACATTAAAGTTTAAACATGTCATTCGTTTTCTCCAACATTTTAAAGATATGTACAGAATATAGGAACAAAATTACACAAAATGCAAATTTAGCAATGCAAGTAACGAAATTGTGCTAAATCTTTGTCCAATTAATTAATTTGGTTTATAACAAACGATGTATGTGAAATACAGTTCCTGATTGGACCTATAAATGGTTCCTCAATTTCCAAGTAAAAGCGAGTTATTGTAATACGCAAAATATCTGTAAACGGGTTGGATTCAAATAACTTCGACAACTACCAAATGAAGCATACATGTCATGCATATTATATATTAAAATCGACAAAAAAGTTGTAAAAATGTTATGTGTCTTGCAAGCTTATTAACTTTAAAGGACTTCGGCTTGTGTGTATCCGAAAACACGAAAAGAGACAATAATGTGGAGTAAGAGAAATCTATTTTCTAATTTTTGGTTTACCAGTTGGGGATCAAACCGAAACCATGACGCTTTATTTTGACATCTCCATCAAACTCTGGCAAGAGATCAACGAATGATGACGTCATGGTTGACACCCTTGTTGCTGGATTAGTAATTTGTTAAGTAAACAGATTCAAAGAGGAGGAATTTGAATCTTCTCTCCTTTTTACCATTGGCTTTTCAGAATGTCAATGGATTTTTGGAAGCTTGTCTGACTCAAGGTTAGAAATCAGCAAACATCATTGAAAAGTGATTCGTCAAGTCAAGAATTGCTCCACACTGGTTGAGAAAAATAGGGGAATCACCAATCGACGCATCGAGTCAAGAGATTAACCTGCGAGAAAGACCACTTCTCAATGATTTGCTTTATAAATGGTCCGATTGTCTGTACGTGCTAATCTAAGTCCGCTTGTGAAGGCAATGAAATTCTACAACAAAACTTATTAATTTTTTTTTACAAAAGTTGATGATCACCTCATCAGTGCGGAGCAACTCAGGGCGACATTTTTTAATATCATCAATTTCTGATTCTAACTAGTATTGCAGATACGACCGAAGATTTTTCAGTATTATTTTTTTTTTAGTAGGGTAGGTTTATCTTACACAACAATAACTTTTAATGTGTATATCATGCTATTTAATGTATTAAATATTTTGCTGATAAGAAAAAGCGCAATTACATCCATTTGGACAATATTAAGGCAATAAGAATATATTTTAAACAAAAGAGTATTTTCTCTAAATGATATTTAAAATGAGAAAAAAAGATGGTTTTAAAATTAAACTCTTCTTTGATCTTAGCTGCAAGTCAAATAAGCGACAACTGCTGTAATAGGAAATGAACAATCTTACCTAGCTGAAAACTCCACAAAAGTCTCGAAATTTCTTTATAGCAAATAATTAAATTATTCCTGTATTTTTACACTTTTTTTTAAAAAGAACTATTGTGCATAAAATTTAGCGTCGCTATACCCGTAAATTTGGTTTTAATATTGGAGAATTTATTTGGCGTTTGATTGAAATTTGCTTGTTCCTTTTAAATATAACTTTAAGCACAATCAATGATAATTTTATTTAATTTGCGTTTAAAAATAATATCTGTATTTTTGGATACAATTTGAATACATTTTGAGTATTTATTACGATAGTAACAACTCCGAAATTCATTTTAAATTTAATCATGACCATTGTTGAATATAACTCGAAATTTTGAATCACAATATATTTTGAATATTATAATATAATAATAATGATGCAATAATAGCATAATAATGTATTTCGTTTTGTATAAACTATTATGTTTGCATTAATCATAATTTTGTGGCAGATTAGTAAATGAAAATAACTTTTGAAAACCAAAGCTTCTCTAACTTTAACAAAAATAAGTTGTTACTTAAAAGATTTTGAAAAATCCAACCATCAATAGTACGTTAAAAAAATAATCACAATAGGATTCTTTAAAATAATATATATGAAGCCGGGTCTTTTATAAAAGTACAGTTTTTAGAAAGATTAGAAGTCACTGATGCTGGTTTTTTTAAGTGAGCTTAAAGCTATGTCCTGTATTCTTAAGTGCTTTGACATAAAAATTCTCATAAATTAAATATGTACCCTCCTACACTTCATTTATTACTTGAAACAGGATTTAAAAAAAACATTTCAAAACAGTTGAAATTTACGCAATATCATATAGTTGTAATAAGTGTTTGAGACATTAAGTAAGTCAAGGAAAGGTGATTTAAATTGTCTTTGGGTCGTTTTTTTGGCCTTAGAAGTTTTACAGTATTTAGCGGAAAATAAACTGTTTACAAAAGCAGATATATTGTAATATGGAATACATACTAGAATAAGAAATTTAAAGACAACAATTCAATATAAAATGTTGATAAAACGTTCAATAGTGAATAAATAGAATACTGTATTATGATAAATATATTATATTAGAAATTTGGAAATGGTAATTTCCTTAAATATTTTACTACCTATTCAACTAGTATTTAATTATAAAAATGAAATTGAAGTCGGAATTTTATAAAAATTTAAAAAATATATAAATTCAATGTATTCATTCCGTTTTAGACATCCAGTTTTGAGTCAGTGCAAGAATAGTGCTACATGATTAAAATAAACAACTTTACCGTAAAATATCTGGAATTGCGTAACCACTTTTGTTAAAACTGTACAATACAAAAAACAATTACTAAATTTTGAACACATATGGATCATAACAAATAGCTATTTTCTTTCCGAACACTCGTGAAAAGTTTTGTAGAATGAAAATAGCTTTCGATAAATTTTATGTACATAATATATGAATACCATATGATTTTTGTTTTAATAAATATACATTCAGTATAATAACATGAAAAGGGAAGGCTGTCTGTCTCAAACTTTCTCCGACCGAAATTTTTTATCAACTTTTCGGCACAGCTGTCTCAGTTGGCAACAGTAGAGATGTGTTGATGCATTTTCTAGAAAAAGATTTTTGTTCTAGTGGGTGCGCGTCTACTTACATTATGTACAGTGAAAACACGTACAAATACAACATCACATAGAAAAATTCGCCATTGTTTGTACATTTCAGAAAAAAATTACTTAATTAAATTTTTGCTAAGACCTATAGCAGACCCTTAGTTACATTTTTGGAACTATATCATTTTCTAACACAGTATAGAAATTTCATTTTTTTTTTCGAAAAAAATATATCTGCTTTGTAGAATTCAGTAAAAATAAATTAGGAAAAATGGTTTATGTTTAAGAGTTTTGAATGCATGTATTTTTGAACGAAGCATACTTTCAATACACAGTGCTCAAATTTCTAAAATTAACATTCAGCTCAAAAGCTTGCTTTGGGAAATTTCCTGCTCAAATTTTCTTAAAAAATCAAACACAATTAATAAAACCTGTTTTTGTGAAATGTTTAAAAGATCTTTGAACTGTAGATTGAAGTAGTTGATTTTTTTCCTACTATCGCTTAAATCTAATAACATTACAGATAGGATAAAGTTACAAAGATGAGAAATTATTGCCTGAACAAAAACATCGATTTATTGAAAAGCTCTATAGTGTTATACGATGTTAACGTCTATAGGGGTTCAAAACATAAATGTTTACTTGAAATATATTTCTGTCAAAACATCAGATATGTGCTTCAAGGCTTTAAAATTAAGTGCTTGCGAAACATGCTGCTGTAAAAAAGTGTTTTCCTTTTGAATAAAGATTCATAAGAAAAAAGACCGCATTTTGCATGAAGACTCAAATGTCTTAATTATTATTTGTGGACATAAGTTTGCAAGAAGCATATTTAGTACCGCTTGACCTCAGAAATGATTACACTAAAAAGCATTTATTTTCCTTTAAAAAGAATAATTGTAAGTTTTTGTTTACATTTGGTGCCAGTTTTTTTTAAGCAGTAAAAATCAAACAAAACTGTTTATTGTGCACCACGTACGTTCATACGTCAAAAAAAAAAAAAAAAAAAAGGGCTTCGCGCCGAGTTAATTTATGCCCAGTTAAAATGAAGACGTTAAAAGTGTTTTTGGATGCATTATCCAATGTATCTAATTAAGGAATATTGCAAACTTAAAATTTTGTTTGTATTTCTGCTTTCAGTTACAGATTCATTGATATAGATTAGGATTCTGTAGAGTTAGTCGCAAGGTTTAAAAGTTTCCGGAACAGGACTAGCTTAGCTTCTATCGTGTGTGTTAAAGAGCTCTATTCCAGCAAACGTTTGGTAGCATTTTGTTTCAGATTGAAGTCGCAGTTCCTCCCTCAAATTATCTTCGCGTAAAATTTCGAAATGTGGAGCTATTGTCGTTTTGATTACATCTGTAGAGCTATGACAGGCAAGTAACAAAGTAGCAACTCGTTCCTGCAAAAAACTCAGCGCATCAGGTGATCATGAACTTTCAGCTTTTTGTCTTTCGTCTAGTGCATTTACAATTTGTGTATGTGTGGCCAAAGCCTTAGGTAAAGCTTGACCTTGGAGAGGTGGCGGGTGACCTTGAGGTCGAAACTGACCGCTTCATTTTAAAATAGGCATGATCGGTGATGAATAGTTTTCTTCTTTCTTCGTTCATTAATTTTTTCCTGCCTCGGATGTTACCAATTATAAAGTAAAGCGGTCCGTTTCCGCTTCAAGGTCATCCACCATCTCTCTATGGTCAAGCTTTAGTTATTTGGCGTCATGTTTACCTCATTTTCATTTCCTTACCAAGGAAAGGACTCTGTTGATTTGTCAACGCATTGAAAGATCTTAGCCGGATATGGTTAAAGTGGAGGAGCCATGAAATTAATACAGAGCGCAAGTGCCACCGAAGTTTTGTCAGAAAAGGGCGCGTGTTTCTGAAATGAGATTCAGAATCCGGGAGGTTATCGAATCCAAAAATGTAACTGAGGGCCTGTCCTTCACGTTCGTTAGCACTGATCTGGTGAAGGTTTCGTTATGCAGTGACCTATGCTCTCCTCTCCGGGAGTGGGCATCCCGCTGCACCGCCTACTCCCGATTATCAACACCGCCTTCTGGTCGTTGGGGTCGACCACCAGCACATCGTCCATCTCCTCCTCCTCCACCCCCAGCAGTCGCAGGGAGGAGGACTGGGATACGGAGGCGCCCTGGCCCGGCTGGGGATGGGGCTCGAGTTCCGGGGGTGGGGCCTCGGCGCCGGACAGCGTCCCGGATATCGTGGTGGAGGAGAAGTCGTCCGACGCCGTCCACGACACCGAGTCCAGCCCCGGCTGCGACCGCAGCTCGGGATAGTTCCTCAGGAGTCCGTTGGTGGAGGTAGCGGACTCCTCTTCCTCCACGTACCACAGCAGGTCGTTGTCGTCCTTCTCATCCGGCAGCACGACGTCGCACAGGGAGACGTCGTCGCCCCCGCCCACCTCCTGGATGACCACGCCGCCGCAGGCCTCGTCTGCGGGGACGACCGTCGTCGAGGGTGCACTGGCGTCGTCGCTGGACTCGGCACTGATCATCCGGATCGGAGGACCCATGTACTTGGTGACGGGTGTCTTCTTGCTCTTACCGGGCGAGCGGTACGGGGCGCCCTCCGAGCTGCACAGGCTGATGACGCTGCCCACCAGGGGCGTGGGGCTCAGTTGCGGCACGGAGCGTCTTTGTTCCGAGCACCCTTCGAGCGTGTGCCGCCTCCCCTTACCGTCGCTCGTCGAAGCCACAGGCCATGACAAGGCCGGAGATGTCCCTCCGTCGTCATGCATGGATATGGTGGCCAACGGACTGTACAAAGTGTCGCACATCCTCTCGTGGCCCATAGAGCCTAAATAAAAAATATGTAAAGAATTTGAATAAAATATTTCAAAAAGTTTTTTGCATCATTCCTATTATTAGTATCCCTATCAATAGTGTTGCCCTTTCACACAGGACAAGTATTAAAATAGATTTCATGCTGAACTTGAAGTACTTCTAAGAGTTTTACAACGAATAGCAGATATGAGATGAATTTGGATAAATGTGGATAAAATACAAATACTAAAATTTTTGCAAATACATAGATGGTATAGCTATAAAACCTCAGTTCCTAGTAATGAATTAGAACAATAACCAAAGCGGAAAATTCCGTTTAACTGTTCAGTGTGGGACAGTCTTTTCATGATTATCGGAGCAGCCACCTGAAACCTCCTCCTTTTTAGTACCATTAATTCGATTTTTAAAACAATTTGAAATATTTTTGGTGAAGTACAAATCGCTGTAGCTAGTGAACTGTAAATAGCTTCTTCTACTGGTGCTTTGGACTTGAAGATTAAAACCGCAAATTTTTGATCGGAGTATAAGAGAAGCTTGCAGAATGCATTAAAAATTGAGGATTGATTCCAGGATACCTTTATCTAAACACCTAGCCATGATTTAATTCACCACCATTTAAACTTGACTATTGTAAAATCAGACTAGCCAGGAAATCTTATATCTTCAAGATGGACATTCATCGGGACACACTATTTTCAGTGGATTCCATTGCACGTTGAAGTAGATGGTAATGGGGGAGAGCCAATTTCCTGTTCGAGTGAGCTGAAAAGCGCGTGTCCTTGCAAGGATTTCCCATTCAGTGAGATTTTTTTCTTTGTGAGAACTGAGAAAAACCATCTTTAGAGAAATCTTCTTAAAAATGCATGGTATTTTGGCAGAATTCAGGCGCACCTTTTCTGCTCTCAGCAAGATCTCATTGAAATACCTATTCAAGCTGTATCAGTAGCCATACTAGAGCCCTCACTTTTCAGCAGGGTCACAAGATGCCTGAATGCCACTACGTCACAGTTGACATGACCTCCGCTGCTCATATATTGGATTGTTTGGACTTCAGACGAGGTCTTCTAAGATCCACTGACATTTCTGGATTTCCTTCAGAATTTCATTCTGGAAAATCATCTCGATTTTCCAGCAAAACTAGGCAATAGGAGATAAGTAACAACAACAGCACAAAGCGAGATACCGAAGAGGAAGAACGAACTCATAGTGTGTCGTAGAACAGTAAAGCTGGTAAAATGACTTCTTGGAAAGAAATTGGCTTTTTTGATAATTGGAAAATAAGTACAAAACCACCAATGGTGGAGAATCCAATTACTGCAATGAAAATCATTATGAATGATTTAGATGTAGTACCGTTCACAGGTAGTAACAGTATTAACAAAGTTAGAATGTCATTGAATGTGCCTCACTCATTTGTTTGACGTATCTTACACGGGATATTGCACCTCTATCGCTACAAGTTGTAGTCACTATATGCATCACAGCCATTACATGCAGCTAAGAGGATATCATTTGCAGAGTGTGCTGAGGCAAAAGTTGCAAGCGACCCACCTTTAGTGCCTACTTAGCGCTTTCTGGTCGAATGAGGTAAATTTCTCACAACACGAGGACGTCAACTACCGGATTTCTCGTATAAGGATACCGTCGCACCCTCGTGCATACACGATGAATTCTGTCTATTAAACAAAGTTTACTGTTTGGTATGGATCCATCTTATTACTCATTGTTAGAACTTCAACATTGGTCGAACTCAACACTCAAGGCCTCTCTGTCTGTTGTGAGGGTTCTTGCAATTCGTTCAGGTATATTGTATCCAGCTGTAACGCACGTTGCGAGTCGCTTTAGTTGTACGGTGCAGTGCTGAGGACGTCATGCTGCACAGTTATTATTAAAGAATAAATATATAAGTCTAATATTGTTCATTGTGTTTCGGGTGTTCAGCGACTTTTTCCAGTGATGTTTTCAACCAACGTTTTTTGCTACTAAAAATCTTGTGAGCCCATATTTGAAAATCGCACTTCTTTATCACAGTTTAATGTCGTTTTATGAATTTTTAGAGTTATGACGAAATTTTGGTTACCCTGTATAAAAAATACAGGGTAAACCAAAATTTGTAAGTGCATGTAAGTAAACAAAGTAATGTTATGTTTTTCTAAAGTTTTATCGTTGTAGACCTGTTTAGGTTTTTAAAGTTATAAAAATGTCTATAAGGTAAAAGGGAAATGGAGGTAAGTAATTATGAAAGGATAATTCAAAATATGATTGAAATTTTGAATTTGTACCTCTAATAGCTACAAGAAAATAAAATGAAAGTAAAACATTCGTATATTTATCTAGAAAACTTTCACAATATTTTAAAGAAGCGAATGAAAACAGATAAATACCTTTGGCATCGGCATCTTCAGAAAATTTGAAAATAAAGTTAGATGGAAGCGAAGACATCTTAATTAATTTCCTATGAGCACTTTCTTTAAGTTCTTCTTGCTTCCTCAGTTCTCTTCTTTTATCTCGACCCTGCATGGAGATAAAACGACGCATTAATTCGTTGAAATATTAGTAAAATAGTATAAAAAATGCTGGAGAAAGAGCTCCTTAACTTAGAAAAACAGCAAGCTTTTTGTTTGCTTCCACTGTTATAAGTTTTATCATATACTTGCTTAAATTTCACGATGTTTGTGAGGCTGAAATTTTAAAATCAATATTTCGTCTACGTTCAGGCAAAAAGACACTTGGAAATTTTCACACTGACTTATGCTGAATAGCAATATTTCTCAAGAATTTAAAAAAAAAAATCTTTCTGCTTTAATTAAATAATAATTTCAATGAAATTTGGTAGTATTAAATTTAACAAAATCTTGCACATTTTTATTTAAGAAAAATAATAGAGCATAAAAATGAAACAAAAGGCACACAAAAATGTAATGCAGGTTTTGTGTTAAAGGTGTGCAGGGTCAACGGATTAATTGATCCGATTTGAGTCTGTCACACCCGATGAGAGATTAGTAACACGCCTCTACCTCCAGTTTGAATGGCGCAATTTTTCACACTTATGTACAAAGTAAGCTGTGAGCCAGAAGGTTTTTTATTCAAAAGCGGATAACATCCAGTTCCGGTGTACCGATCGTAAACATGTTGACATTCAAGATACGAAAAATTAGTACCAGATGAGCTTGACTAAGACAAATGTGCACTTGTGAGCTAGTTTGGATTTATTGGTACCTTCACAAAAGCCAAATAGCTCTACATATGCCTGTTTTTTACATATATTGCACTCGAATTGGTATAAAAACAACGAATTCGGGAACTATGAGCTAACTTGAGGTGAGACTTTATCAGCTAAACTCACAGTTATCACGTAGCTGCACTGTTTAAACTACAGGTTGCACAAGGCACTTCTAAGGGTGAAACGCTGTAGCACCAGCGGCACCCCCTGAAGAGTGACATTTGACTCTATGGCACCCTTGAAGGTGCCATTTGGCTCCATGTGGCACCCTTATGAGTGTCTTATGGCACCCCATGGGTAAAGCATGGCTCCTTCAAGGGTGCCATAGGGAGTCAAGTGTGACCTCTCAGGGTGCTGGTGCTACAAGGTTTCAGCCCTAAAGGTGTCTTGTGCAAGCTGTAGTTTTAACAGCGTGGCCAGTCAACGTGTTAAGAGACTGTCTCTGACCTTCCTCCTGACGCTGTCGGCTATCTCTGCCGCCAGCTGACGCTCGATCTCGGCGTCCATCTCGATGTCGTCGTCCATGTGCTTATGAGACTCCTCGAGGTGCTTCATGAGCACTGCGACGACGACGTTCACCAGCACGAACTGCGCCATCAGCACGAACACGACGAAGTACAGCGGCGCAATGACCGGGGACACGCAGCAGTTGCTCACGCACTCGCTGGACGGGTCGCAGTTCTCACGCAAGGTGTCCTGCGAAACAAAGCAAACAAACATTTCTTATAATGCACAATCCAGCTCTTTATATCTATGTGATGATGGTGAAAGTACCCGACTTCCCGAATGTTGAAAACGGCAAGTTTGCAAAGGAATATACTGTCTTATCTTCTTAGGTAAAACCTTCCGCGCATTTACGCATGCGTCAGGTGTTCTCTGATCTTGCTAAAATAGGAGTAATAGGTAAGATAACAATTAGGGAATAATAATAAGAAGCATTTTGAGCCCTATCAAACAACGTGGAACTACACGAATTTTAAATACATAGTTTAGTTGAATGTATCAAAAGGCTATAGCAAATGCAAGTTTTAAATTGAAAAATTCGGAAAGTTATCCTCCACAACCCATCTACCCCTTTTTTAAGTGGAACTGTTCGCGAGTGCTAGGCGCGGCTTTCATGAACGGACAGTATCTAGCAATTTTTTATTAGTGGAAATTGTGTGGGGAATAAGAACACTGATGGTAAAACAGTAATAACACTGCATAAGTTCCAAAAAAAGAAAATAGGCATTTTGGAGATGTGATACCTTCATCCTCTCTTATTGGTTTAGTTACAGTATGATGCATGTACCGATGGACAAAAAATTACACGTTTTCAATGTGGGTAACTGAGGGTAGAAAAAAAAAGTTTGAGAAGGAACATGCATGTTTACACAGGTGATTACTTCTTTGTGTTTTGTGATCAATAAAGCTGTGGATTAGTTCGATTGAAATACATTCGACAGCTGATATTTGCTTCTTGTCCTATGAAATAAAGGTCATTATACTTTGATTTCACTGAAAATTGATAAATTTTGTAATCTGCCCACAACGCTCTGCCCATGGCCGGTGCTGCTATTTTCTATTATTCTTTTAGTCTGGTGAATATCGGGAGTGGGGGTGTGTGGAATTCATAAACACAACTTAGTGGCTTTGAATCTTTGTATTTAAAGATAAATTAATAATAATAATAATAATAACAACAATAAAAAGCAGATTAATTCAGTTGTATTCCTAGTTCTATGTTTTACTGTTTTGTGAACACATAAAGCTATTGATTAAGTAGCCTTTACGAAAGCTTTAACCTATCCACTATTGGAAATCTAGGTTGCCGATGTTTAACGCGAAGCTACTTTTGAGATACACTAAATAGTTATATTTTAAAGTGGCCCATACCTTATGAAACCTATTGCATTGATAATAATGTAATTATGCAACGTTAACTTTGAATAATGTTAATTGACAATCTACCGAGGTGATTAAGAAAATTTTCAGGAAGAATTCAGGACGGCCGTGAATAGTAAAAGACATTTGACATCTCAAACATATTCAATAAGTAACAGTACTCAATCGATTATTCAGCTGTGGGAGGAGCACTTCCCACCAAAATAATTATCTTTTAAGTGGCAGAAGTTAATGATTCACCAACTTTGGATTATTAGGTACCTTGCATTCTATAGGAATGCTCAGGACATTACATTTTGATAGTTGTATAACATAGTCTATAGCCGCTTTGAATGAGTTGTGACACAATTCGCGCCATTGGGAACATGCATGATTTTCAAACTCACTTGTAACCGAAAGGCCATGAAAGACTGAGCAGAATCATATCAATAACGCCTCCATCAAACCAATTTAAACGTATTTAAAACGAGTTTTAAACGTGATTAGGCCACGCCTCCTCGGAAAACGAAACTATCAGCGGAATGAGTTTGTGACGTCAATAAACACTTATCTCCCTGCATTCCTTCTGCTAGCGTTCGCTCTGTTGTGCAGTGCGTTATTTTCCACTGGCAGATATTGAGATCATTCCAAATACTAGTTTTAAAGCATAGGAGCATAAAGAATAACATATAACTCACTACCTTTCGAGAAATTGCAAGATGAAATGCGAGACATATTGAGACTCTTACCTTCATGATCCCGTTCCAATTGTCCCCGGTGGCCACCCGGAAGAGGGTGAGGAAGGCCATACCAAAGTTCCGGAAGTGGGCATGTTCACCGAGACCCTGGCATGGATAATCATCGGTACAATCTGCGAAATATAAACAACATATAGATTAACAAAATAGTCATCGATCAAAGGTGCTAAATCGCTATTTTTAAATTTTCCCAGTCACATTATGAAAATTTTGCACAAATAATGCATCACGACTAAAAACTTTTTTCATTTATGGCATTCATTTGGTGTTCTGGAATTGGTTTAAAATTTAAAAAAATCACTATGAACTTTAGCTTCTCAAAGTGTGCACGATTAAGTCCCATTTAATAACTAAGGGAGTTTTCCTTTCAATTCATTTTTTTTAGAAGGGCCTTCCTATAAATGAAATGATAAGTAGAGACAGACATAAATGGTCCTTACCCAGGCGGCCAAACAGCTCCACTCCTAAGGCAGCGAATATGAAAAAAAGTAGAAAAAACAACAGTCCTAGATTCCCGACTTGGGGCAGCGCTTGCATCACAGTGTCCAGGAGTGCACGGATGCCTTTAGCCATTTTGAGCAATTTCAGAACTGAAAGGGAGGAAGAAAAAACGTGCAATAAGAATTGTTGCTTCTGATTTCATGTTAAGCAATTTCAAAAACAAATAAATAAAACGGAACATTCAATAGTATAATTTTCCTTCTATACTGAGTTGATAAGAAAAATAAAACGCTAATTATCTGTCATTAAAAATTGAATGAATGATATATAGAGGAAACATTATTTTCCTTAAAAACGGTTAGTAGTTCAATTTCAACTATTAATTGAAACAATTGGTAGTGTTGAAGCAACGCCTTCTAAATACTAAATGCCTACTGCTTTCTGGTTTTTAGCACAGAGCAAAATTTCTCCCATAGTTCACAGCGCACTGCCATCTATCGGAGTTCTTCCAGACAAGAGAAGTTAACGATTGATTGATTTATAAGTTTAAATTTAAAAATTAGCCAATCAAAAAATTAAATTCGAATATTGTTTCGATTTATCACCATAACAACGGCACCATCTATTTGCCGCAAGATAGCGCTCAAAGTGGAACCAATGTCTCACGTAGTTAAGCAAATGTCCTTCTAAGGCATTTAGTATTTGAGAGGCGTGAAGTTGCAATAAAACTTTTACGTAGTTCATATATGTTCTGAATCGAAAATAACTGATTAGATGTGCTATTTCAAAAATAGTTTCTGTGAGTTTAGAAACAATGAATGGCTACTCAAGTAAAGGATAGGCAACAATAAGAGCTCATGCTTCAGTAATTCCACTCACCTCTCGCAATTCTAAGAACTCTCATCACACGTATGATTGTCGGGTTAATTGGTATAACTTCGGATTCCATTTCTTCCAAAACGATACCAATTACGGAGAGGATGACGATGCCAACGTCCAACTGATTCCATCTGTAAGGAAATAGGAAGCTACTCTGAAGCGGTGGTAGAAACAGAACTTTCGTTTGATTAAGAACGTGTTTAAGCGAATTATTTAAGAATTAAATGAACAGACATGTTTTGCCTCAATTGAGTATTCACTTTTCGCACCGTAAAAGGCATACAAGATACACTGTTAAAAGTACAGGTTGCAGAAGGCACCTTTAAGGGTGAAACATTGTAGCACCAGCGACATCCCCTGATGGGTGCCACGTGACTCTCCGTGGCACCCTTGAAGGTGCCCTTTGACTTCATATGGCACCCTGTGGGTGACTCATGGCTGCCCAAAGATATCATAGGGAGTCAAGTGGCACCCTTCAGGGGGTGCTGCTGGTGCTGCAACGTTTGCAACCTGTAGTTTTAACAGTATATAATTTAGCAGTAGAAGGCTGTGAGGCAAAGTAATCGAGTTTAGGTTCATTAAGTTTTTCAAAAGGAAAAAAAAATATATTGCATATAAAGAGAACAATATATCTTATGATATAACTTTTATTGAAATGTTTTTGTCTTTTTAGAAATATTTTTCATTTCTGGCATTTTATTTGATCCGCCAAATAAGATTGGAAAATTATCACTTTGCTTCATGTCTAGACATTGTAGTTCTTACAGTGCGAATTCACGACGGTTTTTATTGTAAAAATGACTTTTAATAGTATTTTTTATAGTGGAAATGACAGTAAAAAATACTTTTGACTGTAACGTAGAATAAACTAAAATTTCAATTTTTTCACAAAAGATTGTCTCTATCTGTTTCACTAACAACATTATTATTAGAAAAATAAATGTTACATTTGTTGTCTTTGAAAATGAATACATTGTGACATTTTTAATTAATTAATCACATAGAGCGTTTATACATTATCTCTTAAGACGTAATTTGATAAGCAGCTTTAGTAGATTTTGAAATTAAATATACAAGTTTAAAATTGAAGCGTAGCTGTTCATTCAAATCCTTCTATGTTGAATTGAGAATAAAAATGAAACACTAATAAATTACCAGTCAATTCGAAATTGAATTGATTTTAAAGACTAAGCACAACGTAGTTAGTGTTAAAATTAATAAAAACAATTATATGCGTTGTATATATATATAATTAATGGTAATCAAAGTAAATCACAACACTATAGTTTTTTCCAAAGGACTTTTTTGAGTATAAATATTTTCGTTACAAACAAAAGTACATTATGTCAAAGATACCTTACAACTCGACTTTGCATTAAAAAAAAATGAATGAACTCTTTCAAAGCAATTGTGGTAATGAAGTTTACCTATCGGACAGGTATCTGCGTAAACCTAAGGCAACAATTTTCATTGCTGCTTCGAGGATGAAGACAGCAGTAAAAAAGTAGTTGAAGACCTTGAGGGCGTACACCAGTTCCTGTAAAAAACAGGGAAGCTAAATAGTTATTGGAATATATTAGCAGACTTTTATGGCATAATTAGTGACACATAAATGACAATTATGCATCTGTTATGATTTACAACTTAATTGTCTTGTATGACTTACAGTTAAGAAAATCTTCAGAGATGTGAAAGATTGCTTGGGAATTTTCCTGTTTTAAGAAACAGCTGACCATAATTTTAAACCAGAAGTCAAACTCGGACATTTTGAGACGGCATTAATGGCCCACTCATTTACTTTCATAATAATATTAAAACTGAAAATTGTATTTCTTGGGCAATATGTAGTTTAACTTGTTTCCTAAAGAAACACAAACTTCTAAAGTCATTCCATTTCATTCGTTTTTGAAAAGAATGTTCTCAACGAAGGAGTTATAAATGAACGCCCCCCCCCCCCAATTTTAATTTTAATAATTTGTAAAATTCGAACTTGAAAAACACGATTTTTCACATTCGTTATTTCAGCATGGTGACGACGATATACTCAGAGTTCTACATGGAGCTACGAATGATTCGTAGCTCCATGGATTTCTACAATACGATCGTTGAATCTTCCATTAAAATTTTTCGGCCAAATTTTCCGTTACACACTCACTTTAATGTCTACTACTGTAAACATATTCACTAGTATCTTAAGGCATAATGTATGAATCCTTATTCAATGTGCTCAGTATACGTTTATTAAGAGTTCCCTAAATTACTAGCATGTCAGCATAAAATACTTTTCGCTTATGTATTCTTTAGCATTCAGGAGCCTAAACAGATTCCTGACTATTGAGAGAAAAACTAATCTTTATTTATCGTCCGTTTAAACCCCCAACATCAGTTAAGACAATGCTTACAGATTTCAAAGCTGTACTGTCTTAAGCTTAGGGGCGGTGACTTTACTGCTAAATACGTGTCCCGTAAACCTAAAGCTCATTTTACTTTCAAACAAGTGTTTCTTCCTTATTACCCAGAAACAAGTGTATGTAATAAGTTTTTTATTCTAAATTTCCTTATTCGTATTTTTAGACACTAGAATGCTGATGAATGCATTAAGAAAATGAATTTTATACCAATAAATACAAATTATGTAGTAGGTATTTTAATGAGTACGTGACAATAGGATTCGTTAAATGTGCTTTAACTTATAATACCCTGTGTATTTATTTTATTTTATTTTATTTATTTACAACACATATTTCGAGCTCGTGTACTTGGTCGCTCGACCCGTTTATGAACTCAAGTCCAATATGACAGATAGTACAAGACAGAAAAATAGTACAGGACAGAGTTTACGCTCACGGAGATGGAAGTTACAAGCAGAGCGAGAGCGAGAATCGAACCCGCCGTCTTGGGTTTGTTAAAGTGACGCGCAGACATACAGCGCCGCCAAGACCCCTACCCTGTGTAACGAGAGCTGGCGGCTCAAAGTAAAACAAATTTCCCACGCTCCTCACTTTTCCCCCGGATGGTTGTCATAGTTACGGCACTATGGATTTTTCTCCACTTAGCTTTTGCAACAACGGTTAAATGCAAACGGTTGAAATTACTTTGTTCATAAACTATTATTCCATGAAAAAATCAACGTTAATAAAGCACAACATTTTCTTATAATTTTTTTCTGTATTAATGTATGACTAGATTTGTTAGAAAACGTTGAGAAATAACTGAGACGTGAGGATATGAATAGAAGTATAAGCCTAATTCGATGAAAATAAAATAAATGAACTGCCTCGACAGCAGTGCACAAAAAAAATAAATAAATAAATAAATAAATAAATAAATAAATAAATAATGGAGCTGTTTTCCTTCGTATGGTTTCCACGGAAACGAACTGAAATTTCTAAAGTTGATATGCCTATTTAAAGTAACCGAGTGTAATATTGTAGTAAACATTAAATAAGTTTCGTAACAAATCCTCCTGGCCTATTAGTTCTAGTAGAAAGTACGCAGATCTTCTCCTAGAACTTTGAAGAAATGAGCGAGATGAGCCTATTTTTGAAGCAACAGGTAGATGGGGTGAACGAAGAAAAGAGAGCAGATGGTTACCATGGGCATCATGTAGAATTCCGTCGCCATGGTGACCACATTGAGTCCGATGACGGCCGCAATCGCCAGATCGAAGTACTTGCTGGTAATGATGTTATGAGTGAGAAGGCGAGGCTTGGAGTAGTTGATGTAGTACGGGGGCTCTCTCATTTCTAGAGGAAAAACCGAGGAAAACGATCAGTTAGTTAAGAAGTACGGAATAAATTCCCTTACGAGCAATAAACCCCAAGTTCACGACTGGGATAACGTTTCCTAATTGTAGCTTATCCATTCCACGTAACGGAACGGGACATTTGGAGCTGTTTTGTCAGTAGATTTTGTTCTATAGATACAAATAAAATACGCTAGGAATTTTTTTGTTGGTAGCAACGGCAAAGATTTGTCGTACGAATTACGTAGAAAATTTTGAAATTATAGTGAACTCTCTCTTATACACCGCCTCATTTATGCGCCTTTTTCACTTGTACGACGATTTTCAATGGTCCCAGCATATTCCATAGCAAAATAATAATAATATCATTCGTTTATGCGTCGCTCTAAAGATAAATATTTCACTTATGCGCCGAATTTTTCGAAAAATGTAAAATATTTAATTTATTTTCTTTAAAAAATAAGCATGTTTCTTCACTCTCTTTTTAATGTTTCGCCTAAACTATTCACGGAAGGCACTTTTTCCGCACGAAATAGAGTTTGGAGAACTATTTATTATTAATCCTTTTAAAGGGAACAGTTTGTGAGTAGGTATGCTGCAATATTTGTTTTCTCCTTATCATTTTAGTTACGTTACAGAAAATGCCAAACCGTAGTCATATGTTCCTTTTCTATTGAAACATTCTTATTCATTCTCTCATTAGAACCAATGTTGCGTTTTAGTCTTTTAAATAGGCTTCTTCACTTATACGTCTCTCTCACTTATGCGCCTTTTCCTGTAGGTCCCTTGAGCCGGAGCATAAGCGAGAGTTCACTGTAGTTATTTGTTTGAAAATAACCGAATTTTAAGCATTAAAATGCCTGAGACGGAATGGGACTCGCATGAGTCCCGTTTCGTCGCAGGCATTACATTACTTATCCTTGAATCATTTTCTTTTAAACTATGAACTTTTGGCTTTCAATGTAATTTTCATGACATATCTTAACTGTTGCTACCAAAAAAAAATCCTAGCTTGTGTTATTTGTATTTATTTAACAAAATCTACTGACAAAACAGGTGCAAATGTCCCGTCACGTGGAATGGCCCAGCAATGAAAACTACTAACTGAAGTTATAGTAACATACACTCATAACTTATTGCTTTTCTAGCAAAGTTAAGTTGAAATCTGAAATTTTTAAAAATACATACAATGGTAAAAAGCAATAATGCCTTTTTTAATGTAAACAAATTTAAATCATAGAGCAATAGAAATAGTAAAACGGAAAGAAACTTTCAAAGTGGAACAGTTGATTTAAAAGTAATAGCTTAAACAATAGAAGTTCCTGGCATCACGAAAGTCATGCCGAATGATGCATACAAGGTAATGCCGGATTCCTGGTCATGAAAATAATTGAAACGCATGTTTTTTCAAATGTGTAAGCTTACTTAGCAAAAAACAGATAGCAGCACGAAGTTTTAGACTCACGAATTAAAAATAAAAGGTGATTAAAAATTGCTTGAATTTGAAATATTATTTAAAAGTAAACTGTATTGTAAACATAGAAACAGGACTTATAAAAAGTATTATCGATTTCGATTTAGAAGATTATTATTGGGAAATAACTGAATCCCTAACTTTAAAAAATAGTGATAAACAGAGTTATTATCACTATTAGTTATATTTAGGTTATTATTAGTTATATTGAGTTATATGCTTTATAAATTGAATAAGCGAATATAAGACTCTCATATATGTATTAAATATCACCAAACTTCAATCAATTTAGTTTAAGAAAAAAACTTTTTTCTCTTAGGTATAATAAACTTAATGTTTAGAAAAAGTCGAGAGAGAGATTGAAAACACAAACACCACTTATATGCACACAAAACTAACTCACATAGACAAGTCACAAAACACATTTTAAGCGAAATATTTAGAGCAGCTGGCAAAGTACAAATTACAGCAATAGTCATCCTCTGGGACAAGGTTAACCTGATAGCATTAATTCCTTTCATATTAATTTTAGACAAATATTGTAGTTAAATACGTATCAGTTTTTGAAATATTTAACTAAAATTTTCATCAGTAAGGACTACTGAATGCTTCCTAAAAACTGTTCGTCTTGCTTGATGTAGGGCAGTCTTATCGGCAAATAAACACCTGCACACAGTTTTACTTTCGGTAATTTATAATAACTTTAAAAAGTCTGTGGTACATGACATTAAATAATTTCTAATATGTGTAATTATTAGAATAAATAAATTATTAAACTGGGAGGCTATGATTTTCCTTCAAGTTATTTTGGGTTTTTTTCTTTTGAGTCAATTCTTTTATGAACACATCGAACTAGTGTGTCCACTAATTCTAAAAAAAAAAAAAAACTATTTGTATCCCATATGAAACTGTATAGAAGGGAGTAACGGATGCCAATTCACACATCTTTTTTACCCTTTATTTTATTTTTTGATTCTGTTTTTAATTTTCAGGTTAAGTTTGTCCCTAGTCTTACACCAATTAGTCCATGGAGAGCAACAATAATACGCACACAGAGTTACAAAAGCAACATACAGCCCAAAAAAAGCAAAGCAAACCATATATATATATATACATACATATATATATATATATATATATATATATATATATATATATATATATATATATATATATATATATATATATATATATATATATATATATATATATATATATACACTGGCGGAAAAAAAACCCCAACACCAAGAAAAATTTATTATAGAGTAATGAAATTTGGGTAATGCAATTGTCTAGTTGACATGTTTAATTGATTAAATGTACAAGATCACTGGCTAATTTAAGCTCAAGAAAATGCTGTGCAAATGTGAAATTATGTTAATTTAATAGAGGGTGTAACCTCCAGAATTTTGAAGGCAAGCCTGAAAGCGTGCATGCATTATGTCATACAGGTGCCGAATGTCACTTTGTGGTATGGAGTGTCATGCTTGTTGCACTTGTTGTGTCAATATTAGGATCGTCATTGCTGACTGTGGATGATGCTGGAGGTGCCGTCCAATGATATCCAATACGTTAACAATTGGAGACAGACCTGGTGATTTTGCAGGTCATGGTAACATGTCAGCACTCTGCAGAGCACATTGCGTTACAGCAGCGATGTGAGGGCGAGCGTTATCCTGTTGGAAAACTCCCCCTTGAATGCTACGCATGAAGGGCTGTACTACTAGTTAAATTACCAGACTGTAGTAAAATTTTCAGTCAGTGAGTTTGGGATAAACACAAGAGTGCCCCTGTTGTTGTTGGAAATTACTCCAGAGTCCATGACTCCAGGTGTGAGTCCCGTGTGTATAAACCGTAGACCGCTAGAATGCAGGCGGTCCTCTGGCCTTCTTCTGACCCATGTAGAGCAAACAATGGCACTAAGGCAGAATCTGTTTTTATCAAAAATTACAACAGATCTCCACTTCGACCTCCAGTGAGCTGTGTCTTGGCACCACTGCCGTCAAAAACGGCAATGGTTTGCAGTCAATAGAATACCGGCTACAGGCTGCCTGGCTCGGAGCTGTCCTTGAAGCAAACAGTTTCTTAACGTTCCTTGGGTCACGACGGTACCAACTGTAGCTCGAATGTCAGCCGCAAATGCAGTGTGATGCGCCACAGTCGTACGCAAGATTCGACGATCTTCCTTCTCAGTCGTGCCACGTGGCAGCTCGGAACTCGATCTTCTTGAGGTAGTACCATCCCTTGACCATAGCTTCCAATAATCATGCATGGTGGAAACATTCCACCCCAAGTCTTTCTGCAATATCGCGAAATGAAAATCCACCCTCTCGTAGCCAAATTGTACGACCTCGTTCAAACTCGGTAGGCTGTTGATAATGGCTTCTTCGTCTTCTTAAAGGCATTCCTGGCTAACATGAACGCAATTCATCAAAGTTCACCGTAAAAATAATACTCATGAGCTTCACAACACGCTTTTAAAACAAGCCTTATTTGCATGTTCTGAGTGACGCCAGCTGCGCCACACTTATGCGCGGAGCGCGAAATTTCAATCGATGTCATCTTTCAGTTGTATAAACACGCCTACCAAATTTCGTTTATCTAGCTCAAGTCTTTCTTGGTGTTGGGATTTTTTTTTCCGCCAGTGTGTGTATATATATATATATATATATATATATATATATATATATATATATATATATATATACATATACAGGGTGTCCACTCCAATCGTGGACCAATAGCTAATTTCTAAACCGTTAGAGATAAGCATATAGTTTATTTAGGAAAAAATCTCCAAATTATGAAAGAAATTTTTCGTCTATTCAATGTTTTTCAAAAAATCAAATTTTGAAAGAGTTACGAAATTTAAATTTTTATACAGCCCCCCAGTCCTATCAATCATATTTAGTAAAACATTCTTGACACTGTAACGTTTAAAACTAAAAAAAAATCACTCTTCTACCACAAAAATTGACCGAGTTATGACGTTTTGAAAAATCAAGATTTTGAATGATTTCGCATACGGTCCCTTAAGCGATCTCTCGATGACGTCATGAAATAATGCAAAATCTTGATTTTTCAAAACGTCATAACTCGGTCAATTTTTGTAGTAGAAGAGTGATTTTTTTTTAGTTTTAAACGTTACAGTGTCAAGAATGTTTTGTTAAATATGATTGATAGGACTGGGGGGCTGTATAAAAATTTAAATTTCGTAACTTTTTCAAAATTTGATTTTTTGAAAAACATTGAATAGACCCAAAATTCCTTTCGTAATTTGGAGATTTTTTCCTAAATAAACTATTTGCTTATCTCTAACGGTTTAGAAATTAGCTATTGGTCCACGATTGGAGTGGACACCCTGTATGTGTGTGTATATAAATAATATGCAAGAAAAAAAATAGTGCCTTGCTAACTAATACATATTGGATGGTAATGGAAAGATATGGAGTGGCACACAACACTAATATTGAGACTGGCTTGAAGCTTTAATACTTACGCAGTACAGATTACTCTGAAAACGCGATGGTACCTCTAAATGAGAGAGAGAAATATTAGACAGGAACTGAAATGAGTTGCGTTTTTCTGCTCTTTCAAAAGCATGATTTAAAAAGTTCAAAACCTATTCACCACTAAATGGAAATACTGAATGAAATTAAAACGCACAAAAGTGTGTATATTCATACTAAAGATCATAGATGTGTGGTAGAGATTTGTTTAACGCTTCTGCAAGCGTATTTCATGCAGCAAAATAGGAAATACTCTTTAACAATTTAGTAAAGTATGGTTCACGCTTTGTTTTTTTAATAAAAGCTAAACATAATGGAAAAAGAAAAAAAGGGAATTTTAAAAAGAATTCATTTGAATTATTTGTTATATTTTTAAATACAAAATATTAAATCTAAAACCACTAAATATTGGAATAATACGCATGCCTCCCTTCTTTGCGATCTTCCATTTCATCATTAGACAGTTTGTTTTACCGGAATGATACTATTATGATTCCTACTGCTTTTGTATAGTATTTCGTTCCATCTAAAAATCTCAAGCAATGTTTTCTCAACTTGAGAGAGAAAAAAAATCTAACTACATGTCTGGGTTTAAGATAGTAAAATTGCCATGCGATACTCTAGAAAATACTTTACATCACCACTTGGTGAGTGAATTAGGAGGGAACCCTTTTACCTCAAAAGGGGTTCGGGACACGCAAAAAAAAAAAAAAAAGTTGAACAGCACCATCGCTTTTTGAAAACGATATCTAACGCACAAAATTATATAATTGAAAAGAACAAAATGCATATTTGTTTGATTGCGTTGAACAAAATTGTGCCTAGCAGGAAACGAGGCTCATCCACGTGTAGCGCACAAATTGGTGTTTCCATTGCACACGGATTAGCACTTCCCGCTGCACATTGCACAACATGGCAGGTGACAGTAACTATGAAGTGGTTGCATGTACAGTACAGAACCTTTTATCCGGGAACCAAAATACCGGGAAACCAGAAAACCGGCAATATTTTGTCGATTTTTCCGCCACTTTTTAAATACGCATTTTATTTCTAAAAAATGAAGAGCATTTTTTTTGTTTTTCTTTAGAAATACCTAAATGAATATGAACGGTTTCTTCATAAATACCATAAAAGTAGCATATAGCTCAGAAATTTTTAATATTGTAATATCTATAAGAACTTCTGGATCGTTTTCTCTTCAGATTTTGAGATGCATTACTATTTGTTATAGTAACTTGGATTTTATAAACAATTGGCAAATATCGCTTCGTAGCGATCCAGAAAACCGGGAAATTCAGTTATCCGGGATAGCTGTGGTCCGTCACATCCCGGATAATTGGTTCTCTACTGTATTCATTTTTTTTTTTGCATCAAGTAAACTAAGTTCTGATATTCACAGCTCATTCGTTGTTACTGCAATGAAGGAGGAACAAAAATTTTTTTATGTTTCTTCAATGTTTCGAAGGTTCCCTAACTATCAGTGAGTTAACTTGTATTGAAAAGTGTCATTTAAAGCCTGTATTTTATGCGACAAAAGTTGCAGAACAATAGGCCCCTTATTTTTCGAAAAATTTGTAAAAATAAAGTTTTCAAAGTGTCTCAATACGTTTGGTTTTATAGTGTATACATAACATCTAATGTGGAGGAGGTTCCGGCATTATTAAAAAATAATTTAAAATATTTAAAATATAAAATAAACTATAATAAAATAAAATACAATAAAAAATAGATAAATGAAAATGTCAAAAAATCATTATGATGTAATATTGTCTCCAAATTTTCCGAATAGGACTTTATTTGGGAGGTGAATGTCTTCACGTGACCTCCCATCGAATAGTTGAAGAGCTTCACCTGGCTATCGAATTATTTCCTCACTTGATACGAATTTTCGGTGAAAAAAAATTATGTCGTGAATTGTGCCTTCCTAGTGATCATTTGATTCAGGTTACAAAGCAATAAAGTCATAATCAAGCATCTAATTACGTATCATTCATTTTAAGAATGCATTATTTTAAATATAAAAACATATTACATTTTAAATCGGAGATTCGTCAACAGATGGAGCTAGCTGAGCTCCTTTCTCAGAATGAGACGAAAGTAAATTTCTTCGAACCTAAAGATGTTTTTAAATGTTGGAATGTTGGAAACAATCTTTTCTGTAAAAATGGGCTGGAAGAAATTCTTCTTCAAATAAATTGTTCCTTTAGTTCCTTTCATGCATTAGTTTGACTTGTAATTGAAATTATAACTCCGTTATAATTCAAAAAATGACGGAAGTCCAGTAAAAAAATTGAGGTTTCGCTTTGTGTTATCCTCTTGCAACTCAGCTAAACTTATTTTAGTAAAATTCAATGCCTACTTTTGTTTGTTATTTTTGTTTATAAATTAGCTTGTGTTAATGCGTGGTATACGAAATTCTCTCTCCCCCCCCCCCCTTATATGGGATCATTTCGCATTTGATTTTCATAAAGTTGAAATATTTTTAGTTTCGGAATAATTTGGAAATTTAAATCTGATAAGAGAAGATGTCCACATGTCTAACACTTCTTTAAATACTCTGTTAAGTTTTTTTAAAAAAGTGCAATTTATGCTTAATTTTTAATAATCTTATATATATATATATATATATATATATATATATATATATATATATATACAGGGTGTCCACTCCAATCGTGGACCAATAGCTAATTTCTAAACCGTTAGAGATAAGCATATAGTTTATTTAGGAAAAAATCTCCAAATTACGAAAGGAATTTTGGGTCCATTCAATGTTTTTCAAAAAATCAAATTTTGAAAGAGTTACGAAATTTAAATTTTTATACAGTCCCCGAGTCCTATCAATCATATTTAACAAAACATTCTTGACACTGTAACGTTTAAAACTAAAAAAAAATCACTCTTCTACCACAAAAATTGACCGAGTTATGACGTTTTGAAAAATCAAGATTTTGAAGGATTTCGCAAACGGTCCCTTAAGTGATCTCTCGATGACGTCATAAAACAATGCAAAATCTTGATTTTTCAAAACGTCATAACTCGGTCAATTTTTGTGGTAGAAGAATGATTTTTTTTTAGTTTTAAACGTTACAGGGTCAAGAATGTTTTGCTAAATATGATTGATAGGACTCGGGGGCTGTATAAAAATTTAAATTTCGTAACTCTTTCAAAATTTGATTTTTTGAAAAACATTGAATGGACCCAAAATTCCTTTCGTAATTTGGAGATTTTTTCCTAAATAAACTATATGCTTATCTTTAACGGTTTAGAAATTAGCTATTGGTCCACGATTGGAGTGGACACCCTGTATATATATATATATATATATATATATATATATATATATATATATATTGTCAATTACATTGCGACAGTAAGCAGAACAGGTTCGTTTTTCTGTCAAGAATCGAACTTGTTAGTAGACGAAAGGTACACTAACCAAAACAAATTTCATTGCATGTTGCCAAGGCACACAAAATCTCATGGCAGCAGCGATTAGAGGTTTAAGTTAGTTTGAGCAACATAAATTATTATTTCTTAAAAATAAAAGCTACGAAGTAACAATGCAAATGCTTGGTTTTTGAGTACGTCGGGCATCGAAATGTATTACACCAATGGATGAATTTAATGGATTAATTTCAGACAGAACTAATTTTAAGTTTTTCACACATAATAAGTTTTTCACGCAGAAACATTCATGCAAGGCAAACGTTTGATTAGTAAACATCGCGTAGCAAAAATAGAGTAATGCAGATGAAAGTTTTGCGACTATAGTGAGATTCAGATTCTTTTCTGATAAAGCTGAGAAATTCATGCTGTATCAAGAAAGTATTATAACAATATAATGGCAAGGACGCGATTCGAAATTTTCATTAGAACTTTTATAGGGTAAATTCTTTCTTACAAGCTTAGAATTCACAATGAAGAATGTCAGTGTAATTAAGGTGTCTAAAATATGTTTTGTATAAAGCAATTTTTCCTAATAAAACTCTGAAACAACGTTATAACTTGGCTGAGGATTAATTGTTTATTAAATTATTTTAACTTTTCTCAAAAGTTTAAAACAATAAATTATTTAAAACCATTTCCTCCACTGTTTTAGGTTGTCTTTATTTTTCGAAGTATATTTGCTCCATTTTTTCTCGGTTTTTCACTACCGTTAAAATAATATTGTTCGATTTTTCTGATTGAAAATAGACAGTTCAATTTTAGTCTTTTTCTTCAACTTGCAGACTATTTCTGCGATTTTGGGTCATTCAATTGCTAAGAATCCATATGAATAAAACAAAGAATATATATATATATTAGGGTGGTTCACAAGCCTATGGTAAAAAAAAAGTTTTGTCCTAGAGGTCACGGCGGTGGCTCATTTTTTTACCTTTATCCACCCTATTATACTGCCAAAATTTCAACCTCCTACTTAAATAAAAAGACGGTGCTCAAAGCTCACATAGTTCTCCAGTTTTTGTCAATTTCAAGCGTTTTTCGGTTGAGCGGCAAAAAAAAAAAAAAAAAAATTCCGGGTGTTTTCCTATCATTCTTGCTGATTCTTATGTTCAATGATCCCCTGAATCCTGATATGGCCACCCTTTTCCCCCATTGCCTCCCACTTTTCGAAAATAGCGCCCCCCCCTCCCCTCCCATTTTCATTAGATTTCGACAATTTCATAGATATTATTTGGAGGGGAAGGAAGCATTATATTTACCATTAACATTCTTCTATAGGGCTAGAGAGGTGAAAAGTTCAAAATCATAAACACTTTTTGCAAGTAGGGAGACTCATGGGGCTATTTTCCCCTTCCCTCCGTAAAATCTTTAACATATCATCAACAACTCATTTTTTCCAGCTTCAAAATTTTGCTTATTTTTTTGTGCAACACAATAATATCGGACTGCCTTCTGTGACTCCCATGTCCAAAAAATTTTTCAAGCTGTAATTTTTTTTTCAAAACCTTGGAAAAAACGCATGTTACATATGAGTTGCACCGCAGATTTCCTTCCATAAAGAACCTTTCAGTATTATTTATATTCATTCCAGTTGTGTTCGAGCGATTACCGTGAAGGGGGAAATGGAGATCATATTTGAATTCAGTGGAGCATTTTACTTAAGAAATAGCAAGAAAAGTGTCAGATACATTTGTTCATTTTGTGTCGAGCAGTGTTATTATACTGAAATTTGCTAGAAGTTTTTAATTAAAGCCAAAATATTTAAACTTCTTGCTATGCAATTCAACTTTCTATGTATATTTATATATAGATTTTTTTTTTTTTTTTTGAGAGAGAGAGAGAGAGAGAGAGACTTTTAGTATTGAATATTTTATTGTCTCAGCAAGGATAAGTACTCAATTTTCTTCAACAGCAGGTAAAAAAAAAATGCTTATTGTCCTCGTTATTGAAAAAAATTCTGTTAAATTCTTGAATTATTTGAACATTTTCCTCAGCAACATTATTCATCATTATTTATTTATTTTAATTTTTTTTTTAATTCTGTGATTGATATTATGTTTGCATTCGTTGGGGCGTAGGACGAAGAATGTTAGAAAATAATCCCTAATATTCATGTTTGAAAAAAATCCAATTGTTCTGTACTACACTTGCTATATTTCACATCTTTATTTTTATAATAACTTGCTTTTCTTTCAACTAGAATTTGATACAAAAAACCACGTCAAACTAATTAATTCACCAGAAAGGTGTCACAAGTACTTTAATAAAACTGTCCTAGTTGTTATTTCAATTTCCAGGTCGTTCATATCTTATAAGGTTTTTTCCAAGTTTAGATATTCCCAGAAGGTTTAATAGCAAATGGAGCATCTATTAAAGTTCAATCTATTTGTTTTACTGTACAAAAAGGGGCTAAAACTGTAGGAAGTGTTGTACCTAGGTATTTCTCTCATGACTAGATTATATGAAAAATCTCTTTCTTATATAGGATCATACATATTTTGAGGCAAGAGACTGGATTTTTCATATAGGCTCCCTAATTGACTGATAATAACTCAATTACCTCTTTATAATCAATCAAAGTGATCATAGATTTATCTATAAAGTTATAAAAAGCTTCCAGTTGAAGTTTCAAACTTGTTAAAGTATTTTTTAAGTTCTATGTGCAATATTCTTTTTTTTTTTTTGTTGTTTGTTTAATTCTTTGCTAAACATTTTTTCGCTTTAAAGTTATTAAAAAGAATAGAACTTATGAGGAATATGATGGCCAAAGTAAGCATGAAGTAAATATCTTTGCCTAAATTTCAGATTAGTTCTATGCCAGACTAGCTACAATAGTTTATTTTGTGCCATTAGGTTTTATAATTTAATTCATTCTTCTTGTGATACTACTAGCACTATCAGTTTAAAACTTTAAATCTTGCAATTTTCTTCTCTGCATTCCACTACTTTAAAAACATAAAAAACATTTTGCACAGCTCTTCCACAACTCTATTTTGGCAAGCGTAAGTTTTGAAAATCATAGCACAACATGTAGACGAGTAGTACTGCAATCTACATTGTATGCTCCGATCTACTAAATAATCGATTGTATCAAAGGTATTGCTATATGTATTCAAACGATTAAGAAACTTTCCAATTGTATGAACTAATATTTATGAGTTGGAAAATGAGAATAATTGAAAAAAAATCTCTTCCAAGAAAATGATCTCTTTAGTTAGAAAAACTCAAAAATTGTGAAAATTACGAAAAAGCGTAAAAATGAAGGGTGTTTGAGCACCATCTTCCATTAAGAGTAGGGAGCTGAAATTTTAGGGGAGTGATCGCATACATAAATGTAAAAAAAGTAGGGTGCGCCTTAGTCCGTAGCAAAAAAAAAAATTTTTTTTGAACCACCCTAATATATATATATATATTATATATATATATATATATATAATATATATATATATATATATATATATATATATATATAATATATATATATACTGGCGGAAAAAAATCCCAACACCAAGAAAGACTTGTGTTAGATAAACGAAATTTGGTAGGCGTGTTTATACAACTAAAAGATGACATCGATTGAAATTTCGCGCTCCGCGCATAAGTGTGGCGCAGCTGGCGTCATTCAGAACATGCAAATAAGGCTTGTTTTAAAAGCGTGTTGTGAAGCTCGTTAGTATTATTTTTCTATGAAAGTTGACGAATTGCGTTCATGTTAGCCAGGAATGACTTTAGGAAGACGAAGAAGCCATTATCAACAGCTCACCGAGTTTAAACGAGGTCGTACAATTTGGCTACGAGAAGGTGGATTTTCATTTCGCGATATTGCAGAAAGACTTGGGTGGAAATGTTTCTACCATGCATGATTATTGGAAGCTATGGTCAAGGGATGGTACTACCTCAAGAAGATCGAGTTCCGAGCTGCCACGTGGCACGACTGAGAAGAAAGATCGCCAAATCCTGCGTACGGCTGTGGCGCATCGTACTGCATCTGCGGCTGACATTCGAGCTGCAGTTGGTACCGTCGTGACCCAAGGAACGGTAAGGAACTGTTTACTTCAAGGACAGCTCCGAGCCAGGCAGCCTGTAGCCGGTATTCCATTGACTGCAAACCATTGCCGTTTCCGACGGCAGTTGTGCCAAGACAGAGCTCACTGGAGGTCGGAGTGGAGATCTGTTGTAATTTTTGATGAAAACAGATTCTGCCTTAGTGCCAGTGGTGGCTGTATATTGGTCAGAAGGAGGAATTGAGCCCGCCTGCATCCAAGCCGTCTACGGCCTAGACACACGGGACCCACACCTGGAGTCATGGTCTCTGGAGCAATTTCCTACGACAG
>JAXGGA010009174.1:0-52746 GCA_038373865.1 Uloborus plumipes | reverse complement strand
GCTCGCCTTTAAAGTAGCGAGGAAAGTTTCAGCAAACTACTCGCCGCCAAGGCGGCTCGCATTTAAAGGAGGGAGGAAAATTTTTAGCGAAACCGGTTTCAAAAAACTACTCCCCGCTAAAGCGGCTCGCTAAAAAACTTTCCCGCATAAAAAAGTCAATCGCATTATTTGCACATGCTTCCTCAGGAATAAAAACAATGTCAAGTAGCACATATTTAACACTCTCCCTCATAAACAAATACAATTCCCTACCAAAAACAAATATTTCCAAACCACTCTCTTCCTGTGACATTAATTGCAAAATTGCAAACAAAAAAGTTGTTTTAATATTTAGATCGCAGGCAAAAAAAATCCCTGCTAAAAACATGAATTATAATTTAACTAGCCGGGTACCCGGCCCTGCCCGGGTTTCTGCTGAGTATAGTGTTTTAGTGACACTCGTTCATGAATTTTTCAACATTAAAGTGCATATCTATATACATAATGGCTACTTCTGTAAGCAACGGTAATTTTTTCTGTCTGGACAAACTAAAAAAACTGTATTACACACCGCAAATACAAATGCAAGCTACAAATAATGTTTAGGTAAATCGGAAATGCTATAAGCTTGGTAAAGTACTTCATGTATCAGTTTACTACTTTTTATAAGATATGGTACCCATTCTGAATTTTTATATTAGTTAGATTTAAAAACTACATCGGGAAGCATGGCGGCCCCTATTAATGATGCACTCATCTACCCTAGATTTGAAGTTTTGTTGAACTCTTTCGAGCATATCGACTGGGATGTTGGTGATAGTAAGCCGGATATTGTTCTTCAGGCGTTGCAGGGTCCGGGGCTTGTCGTTGTAAACGATCGATTTGAGATACCCCCATAAAAATAGTCACGGCGTGTTAAATCGGGGGAGCGGGCTGGCCACGGTACGTCACCTTTCAAGGAGACTATATCACTTAACTGGTGAACCACATCAAGTTTGTAGGGATGAAACTGGAGTTCGTCGTGAAGAATTCGTCTCAGTGTCCAATCAAAAATACCCAAAGCAGCAGCGTGTTTACGGGCCGAACGCCTGGGAGAGCGCAAAAAAGACTTCCTCACTTTTTCGACGTTTTCTAGGATTCTGGGAATCCGTTGACCTCCTGGGCCTCTTTTTGCCACACCCCAACTTTCCCTGAATGTTTTCACCCACAAAACAGTCGATTCCCAGCCAGGAATGGGAACAACGGGCTGAATTTTGAACCGAGTTCGGAAGGCACGTTAAGTGGCGACCACCGACAGATTATTTGAAAAGTAAGATTCGGCGGCGAACGCTCGTTGTTCCTTCGTCCAACGCATGGCGACAACTAAACTATAAGATAACAAAACTTCAGGAACCTCTCTTTAAAATGAGACTCTTCCCACTCCTTTCTGACCACTCCTCGCTAATTAGCATCCAATTAAAATCAGCAAGTTTCTTTGTCGCACCCTGTAAAATCAATCGCACTGGAGTCAAGTATTTCCAAACATTACACGTAAAATAAGTCCTATCATTAGTTTATATCCTTGTGACTACACTGTTGAAAACATCTTATGTACCTAACTTAGAAATTATTTGACTATAAACATTTTCTGTTCTCTAACTGTTGCCAAAATCAATTCCCTTTTTATTTACCACGTTAGCGATTATTGGCATAGATGAATATAAAAATCCTAAGAAAGCAATAAATTTCATACTTACTCCAGCGAAGCCTAGGCTCAAAATTTTCACCATTAATATTGTTGTTGCATGGCAACCAAATTTTTGCAACAATGCACTGAAAATTTAATTATTTAATGGGGAAATTAAATGAAATTTACTATTTTCCATAATAACTTTTTTAAACTAAGCTTTTTAGAAATAAATTATAGCTTATCCTGCTCTCTGTTACTGTAGCTATCTAACGGTGCAAAAATGGTTAAAATCGGTCCAGTAGTTTGGAAGATTACCCCGGACATACGGTTTCAGAAGTAGTCTTTTATGTATATAGATTTGAAACACATTTTCAAAATGGTACCAGAAAAAAAATATAAGTCATTAAGTAGGCAGGAATTCAAGTGAAACACGGACGATCGCATTATTTGCCTTGTTGAAACGCCGTAAAATGAAATGCTTTTAAGAAATGAAATGAAGAAAAGGACACCAACAATGAATTTAAAAGATGTCGCCATAGCAACGCAATAAAACGTTAATAGTTTGATCAGGAAAGAGGTTTTCGAACTCAAAGTTCAAACGCTTGTAACTTTTTTTCTAGTGGAGATAAAAGCTTGGTTTTTCGACTGTAAGTCGAATCAATTCTGGGGTTAAAAATATCGCTCTATCCAATGGCGTAAAAATCAAAACTGTGGAATAATTAGTTTATTTTTTATTGGTGGTTTTAATGGACCAAGTATTGCAAGAAATCGGGTGAAGCCTTGCAAAAGGCAAGTTTAAAAATTGAATAACTCGTGCTGTGTTTAAGTTAGAGAATCAGAACAAACTGCATAAGACGGACAAAATTTTTCTGCTTCCAACGATATGTAATATTAACATGTGCAAGTAATTTTTAACCCCAGTATTCGGCGATTTACATGAAAATTTGCCTTGAATTCGAATAAAAAACGAATCGCTAATCGAATCTTTTCAAACTATAGCCTAAAGTCTTTCTGGATAAATGGACTATTCAACACAAAAAGAATTTTTCAAATCGAACCAGTAGTTCCTGAGATTAGCGCGTTCAAACAAACAAACAAACAAACTCTACAGCTTTATATATTAGTAAAGATAAATACAGGGTGTCCACTCCAATCGTGGACCAATAGCTAATTTCTAAACCGTTAGAGATAAGCATAGAGTTTATTTAGGAAAAAATCTCCAAATTACGAAAGGAATTTTGGGTCTATTCAATGTTTTTCAAAAAATCAAATTTTGAAAGAGTTACGAAATTTAAATTTTTATACAGCCCCCCAGTCCTATCAATCATATTTAGTAAAACATTCTTGACACTGTAACGTTTAAAACTAAAAAAAATCACTGTTCTACGACAAAAATTGACCGAGTTATGACGTTTTGAAAAATCAAGATTTTGAAGGATTTCGCATACGGTCCCTTAAGCGATCTCTCGATGACGTCATGAAATAATGCAAAATCTTGATTTTTCAAAACGTCATAACTCGGTCAATTTTTGTGGTAGAGGAGTGATTTTTTTTTAGTTTTAAACGCTACAGTGTCAAGAATGTTTTACTAAATATGATTGATAGGACTGAGGGGCTGTATAAAAATTTAAATTTCGCAACTCTTTCAAAATTTGATTTTTTGAGAAACATTGAATAGACCCAAAATTCCTTTCGTAATTTGGAGATTTTTTCCTAAATAAACTATATGCGTATCTCTAACGGTTTAGAAATTAGCTATTGGTCCACGATTGGAGTGGACACCCTGTATATAATATATATAATAATTTATGTAATATATAATATATATATATATATTATATTATATAGACATTGGCCTTTGTAGAATTAGAGTTTTACTAAATTGGTAAATTTTGACGTAAATAACACAGAATGTGAAAAAATTGACATTGGCCCTTTTAGAACTAAGCCACAGATAGGTTTGTGATGCAATAAGTGTTTTCATAAAAAACGTCAAAATCAAACAAAATGTGAGATGTATGAATGTATGTTTTTTGTGTGAGTGAAATGGATGTTGAAACTCTTTTTACTGACAAACTAACTCCCACTCGATTCATGCAAAGCATAAATACAGCGTTTAAATAGCACAAATGCGCAGAAATACTGCAGACACATGTTTCGGCTTTACAAGGCATCATTTTTTCAATGCAAAAGATTGTGAGCTTGTGGATGCACAGACAATCTTTTTGTCGGATGCCTGTGCATCCATAAGCTCAAATTTTTTTTGCATTGAAAAAGGCGTTCCTTGTAACGCCGAAACACGTGTCTGCAGTATCCCTGCGTATTTGTGCTTTTTTAAAGTTGTATTTATGCTTTACATATTGTACAAAGGTATTTATATACTTCACTCAATTCATTTCCCGTTGCTTCGAACTTCAATTCAAAAAATACCGAGCAGTTCCCCAATCGTTCATTCCACAGCTTCAAGAAATAATGGATCCAGCCCTCAAAATTAACCCATTAATGTTAAAAAAAAGGTCCAAAAAAGGGTCTGAATTTCCCCAAAATGAACATTTCAACCAAATAATAGTGTTCAATTAATACCTTGGTATTGTTTCAATTCGTTATTGACAGATTTCAGCACATAACCATTGTAAAGTGTCTTCTGTAGCAGTTTTAATACGATCTTTATCAAAAATGACAGCGTTCACAATCTCAAGAAAAAAAAGCTAAGTTTTCAAAGTGATTCCCAGCTTCCCAGTTTATGTTAATTCCTGATTTTATTTCTTCTGATAAAATGTCTTTTTAAATATTTTATCGTAGGCAGAAAAAAATTTTAGTAAAAAAAGTGGTGTCTATCGTAACTTTTAAGGAACGATTTTTCTTTCCTTAATAAAAAAATTATGAACATAATATTCTTTTTAGTATTTTTTCCTGTCCATTAAACACTGTTTGGATGAATCCTAGTTAAAGGTCCGGCGATAAATTATTAAATCTGGCCACCATTAGATTTACGGTTTTCTGGCAACCATTTATTAATTCTGTCCACAGTCTGAAAAAAATCGCCAAACCCGGACCCAAAAGTAGGAATTTACTCACTGTTTGTAACCAGTATACAAAATATCTTTGGAAAAAAAATGTGAGGCATTAATGGGTTAAGTTTCACCGCAGAACATAGTATAGCACTAGCTGCCAGGGCAGCTAGATTAGCTTCCTGCGGCATGTTGATGCATAACGTCCCCCTCTCTAACTTTTACCTCATTCTGAAGTTGTATTATTTGATATAATTTAATGTTCATTCGATTTCAAGACATACCACGCACGTGGCCCGGCGTTGCACGGGCACTTCGTGCCCTGAAAGTAGTGAGAAAAAAATTTAAAGAAACTACTCCCCGCCAAGGCGGCTCGCTTACAGGCGCTTCACGCCTTTACTTTTTTCCTATATAAAAAAATCATTCGAATTATTGAGATGCTTCGCGTCTTCAAGATGGTGAGGAAAGTTTCAGTAAGTTCAGCTCGCTCAAAGGAAAAAAGCAGACATAGATACTCAGTTTTTAATATAAGTAGATGGCTCTTCAACAAATAAATGTTTCAAAATATTACCAGTAGCTAGCGATAAAAATTCTACGTAAGTGGCCCGCTTATGAGTTCCGTGTTTGATTTAGTTAAGCCTTCATTCAAAATTCTCATTATCATTGTTATCACTGTTTCATAGCAACGACGGTTTGCAAGAATGGATTTCATATTTAATCATTTATTAGGCTTAATCGCTTTAAACTTGACTACTTATTAATTGATATCTTCGCTAATTAAAATCGTATAATTATATAGATTGAAACTAATGAAGCTTGAAAAATTACCTATCTATCGGTACCTGGTTCGACTTTCAGTTCATTGGCGTTCAGGAGAAAGAAGCGTGACATAGAAAGATAGTTAGAAAGATAGTTAGAAAGAAAGATAGTTAGAAAGATACTCAGTTTTTAAAAGTAGACTAGCTGCCAGGGCAGCTAGATTAGCTTCCTGCGGCATGTTGATGCATAACGTCTCCCCTCTCTAACTTTTACCTCATTCTGAAGTTATATTATTTGATATAATTTAATGTTCATTCGATTTCAAGACATACCACGCACGTGGCCCGGCGTTGCACGGGCACTTCGTGCCCTGAAAGTAGTGAGAAAAAAATTTAAAGAAACTACTTCCCGCCAAGGCGGCTCGCTTACAGGCGCTTCACGCCTTTACTTTTTTCCTATATAAAAAAAATCATTCGAATTATTGAGATGCTACGCGCCTTCAAGATGGTGAGGAAAGTTTCAGTAAGTTCAGTTCGCTCAAAGGAAAAAAGCAGACATAGACACTCAGTTTTTAATATAAGTAGATGGCTTTTCAACAAATGAATGTTTTAAAATATTACCAGTAGCTAGCGATAAAAATACTACGTAAGTAATCCGCTTATGAGTTTCGCGTTTGATTTAGTTAAGCCTTCATTCCAAATTCTCATTATCATTGTTATCACTGTTTCATAGCAACGACGGTTTGCAAGAATGGATTTCATATTTAATCATTTATTAGGCTTAATCGCTTTAAACTTGACTACTTATTAATTGATATCTTCGCTAATTAAAATCGTATAATTATATCAATTGAAACTAAAGAAGCTTGAAAAATTACCTATCTGTCGGTACCTGGTTCGACTTTCAGTTCATTGGCGTTCAGGAGAAAGAAGCGTGACATAGAAAGATAGTTAGAAAGAAAGATAGTTAGAAAGAAAGATAGTTAGAAAGAAAGATAGTTAGAAAGAAAGATAGTTAGAAAGATACTCAGTTTTTAATATAAGTAGATACTACTAAATCGACTGAAAATTTAAAAGGAATACTAAAACATAAAAGCGACAATCAAGAAGAATAAAAAAAATCAAAATGGTTATTTCTACTGGTTGGAGTTATTTATTTGGCTCACTTTTACTGGACGTTAGCTAATTTTCTGCACGGAACCTAGTTGAAAATCCAGCATGCATTGCAATGCCATCCAAAAAAAAAAGTGGTTTTAAGTGCGTTATCAAGCATTTAAATGCACATAATTGTTTTTCTGCCCAGTGCAAATACTATAAGGTAGGTGCTCTAAATAAGGTCAAGTAGACCAAAAGCGTTCTTCTATTTTTTGATGAAAGGTAGCAAACATTCTCTACATCAATTTATTGTCTTCAGAACGCTTAACTGAAGATAAAGCGTTAGCAACAGCTTTATATTAGTAAGGTTTTTACTTAGTAGAAACCACCTAGGATTGACATAATTCCTAAGAGTGTGTATAGCTATTCTAATTAGCTATTTTGCAGTGACTGATAATAGCAGAGTTATACAAAAGCCATCTTTAAAACACACATAACTTCCCAAATAATTTATGACATAGATACACATGACACCCATTCTGTCAAAAGGATGCGTGGTCAACCACCATTAACCACCATAACCACCATTTTAAGTCCCGCTATTAATAATAAAATTGTCAAGGGACATTAATGTCACTGTAGTTGTACGGCATAGTAAGACGTTGATTTGTGTTGTTGATATGTATAGGTCAAATGATCATCCATTACGTTACTTATATTATTAATATGGCGATTTGGTTTAAGTTCCATATTTGATATTGTGTGAAAGCCAAATTTTTTGGATTGGCCATTGTACAGTCTATTTATTGATCACAGAACTGTGTTTTCTCTGTGTATAAATCGAGATTTGTAGGTTGTGCGTGTATACAAGACTTGCTAAGTTCATTTCGTCGTAAGACAAGGTAATTTCGTATTTTGTAGGTCAATGTTGCAGATCAGAATATAGAGTAATGGGACCGACAAAGTTTAATTATAAGTATCTAGTGTCCAAAATTGATTAGCTACTGCCACTGGTAAAGTTTATGATAGATTGTATGAGAATAGAAAACTCTTAGGAAGACACTCACTAAAAAAGGATGACTTTCAGAAGCTGCAAAAGTGTCCTTTAACCTTATTCAACTGTAGACAATATGAACATAGTTTAAAACCACAGGGAGTGACTCCAAAGAGGTAAAGTATATATACGAATCGCGTTAAAATATATACAATATTACAATCAACGACGAAAACAATAATACAGTGAAACTTCGATAAGTCGAAGTTGCAGGGAGAGCAAAAAGAATTCGAGTTATCGAAAATTCGGGTTATCGAAAAGGACAGGAAAACCATAGAATAAACACAAAAATACTACCATTAATGATCAATAAATTTATAATGTGATAAAAAATGTGACATAATAAAGTACCAAAGATATTATATGTATAATTGGAATAATTAACGTATGATGTAATTAAATTCAAAAGTTTTTGTAGTTTCGAAAACAAATTCTAATTTTTATGCATAATATAACAATTTTGACTCACCAAGAATATCTGCATTTTTTTTATTTTTCAAAAAACTCTGTAATTAAACATTGTTTCTGAGAAAAAACTTGTTCTTTCAACAAATAGTCTTCAGATATTTTTAAAGCATCAAAGATAGAGTCGGGAACATTAGGTCGGGATTCTACAAAAACACGCAGTAAATCTGCTGCTTCTCTTGCATCTTGGATTGAAGGTAATTTGATTACCTGCTCAATTTTCTCTATATCTTCATCACCGGAATCTTGTTCGCTTTTATCTCTTACGCTTGCTAAAATGTCTTCATCGGTAGGGTACTCTGTCACTAGTACCGCGTCATCGACTTCTACAAAATCCATAAATTCTGTATTGGAAGGAATGTTCATTTTCTTTTGTAAAACCTCCCACTCATTTTGTAAATTTAACTCCCCATATTGTTGTTTTCTTGATTTTCATTATCTGGATCTAAAGACAAAGCATCTTTTATGAAACCAGCCTTCTTAAATCAGTTAGCAATTGTCTGCGGGGTCACATCACTCCATGCCTTCTGCAGCTCTCGGAGACAGTCGAGCAGAGTAATGCAAAGCTCTGTTTTTTCATCTATACACTGTAGTAATTTCAATACAACACGCTTTCTATAGTGAACCTTTAAAAATTTTTTGACGCCTTGGTCCATAGGCTGCGTGATAGAAGTTGTGTTCGGAGGCTTTACTATTGCTCCAGGCTTTACTATTGCTGGTGTAATCAACTGGCAAAGATTTTATATTACTAAAACATGTTGGCTTCTTAGCCTTCCCAATAACAAGCAAAGGAAACTTCTCAGTTCCTGACATATTGCTTGCAACCATGACAGTTACGCGTTCCTTACTTCGCTTTCCACCCTTACATGTATCACCTTTCAGTGTAAGAGTTTTGTCCGGGAGACATTTGAAGAAAAGTCCTGTCTCATCTGCATTAAAGATATCATTTTCATTATACTCAATTAGAATATTATTTAACACATTTTCTTTCCAATCTTTGCAAATGTTTTCATTCACTACTGCGCTTTCGCCACAAATGGTTCGGTAAACAATGTTGTGCCGAGTTTTGTATTTGTCTAACCATCCCACGCTAGCTTCGAACTTTGCAATGCCGATATTTTTTGCAAAAGCTTCTGCTTTTGCGCAAATGATTGGTCCTGATAACGGTACATTTTGCTCTCTAGTTACTTGTATCCCTTTTACTAAGGCCTCCTCAAGTTCTGGATATCTTCCGTTCTTGAGGCGTTTTCTTTTTGCGTTAAATTTTTCATCATCAACGGCTTGCAAGTAAACATTTCGATTTTTGAAAATGGTTGAGAGTGTACTTGGTGGCACACCAAACTTCAAAGCAATTTCCTTCTTCTTGCCTATGCCAGACTCGACATCTTTGATTAATTGAACTTTTTGTTGCAAATTTAAAATTTTAAGCTTTCTTTTAGCTATTTTGAAAGTTCTGTCAAAAATATTCTGCGATGAATGAATCAACGCTACAAAACAGTCACTTTCTATTACAACAAAAATGAAAAAGCGAGTTGTGCAAAGACCAGCAGCTGTGTAGAATACCGTAAAATCACGAAAGTAATCCTTCCGACGAGTAGCCCCCTCCCCAACAAACCCCCTACTTTTTCGACAAAAACGGAATCATTCCATACTTCTGAATATACGCCCCCCCCCTTATTTTTCTTCATCCTATTTTAGGACTCAACTAAGTTGTTTTTGGTATCCTACACAGTTATGACAAAACTTTGGCTCCAGATATTCAATCTAGACGCCTTTTGATGCCTTGCAGTGGCGCCGGATTTTTTTTTTTTTTCTTTTCTCACTACGTATTTGTCCACGAAAAAACTATTTCGACTTAAAGAGTTACTTTAGCATGGAAAATTCAATGAGGATCATGGGATAAAATTCGGCTTATCGAATATTTCGACTTAAAGAAATTCGACACATCGAAAATAAATAACATTAATTCTCCATTCAGCGAGACGGGAATACATATTCACTTCGGCTTATCGCAATTTTCGGCTCATCGAAGTTTGACTTATCGAAGTTTCACTGTAGCAATAAAACAAGTTGCATTTAGTGTACCAGAACGACATTAGAAATAAAACAAAACTAGAAACATCTTGCAATTAAAAAAAAACTGCATCACAACTAATATTAGTATTATTTTGTATAAGTTAAACAAGAAGTTCAAAAATACCTCTACCTGAAAAAGAAAATAAACAGTATGTTTATAGTTAAGTATTAAAGTAAAAAGGTGATAATACTGAGATTTAAAATAATAATAATAATAAGTTTGTTGTAACAAGTAAACCGTACAAAAAACTGATAACTTTAATTTACCAGTTGAACAAGCGGCGATACATATATTTTAAACCATGGCTCAACAATGCCATTTTTTTAGCATTCATGTAATGCCCCAGCAACAGCATCAAATATCTAACCATCAAAAGAATGGTAATGCGAAGCACTTTTCCAATAAAAGACAAAATCTCAACCGAAAAACCATAAAATTCTACCAGAAGTTACTTTAAAATTTCAACTACTCAGCTTCAAAGTTTTAATGCATTAAGTCAAGATATTACACAATTATGGAGATGCTCAACGCAAGCCAAGGGAAGTCAAGACATATTTTCCTACTCGATCTGATGTAAATTCAGCACTTCTGAAAATTTAGCATAATTTGGAACTATTGCGAGCCATCTACTTTAAGTAGGTTCATTGTAGTTCCCTTATTTCGCAAATTTGGTATGCATAAGTCCGAATCAGCAATTTGAAAATGCGTTCATCACCTATGGAGCTGAATTGGCGGATTTTGCGCCAATGAAGTTAAAATAACGTTTCAACTTTATAGTCAGATGCAATATTTTTACAAAAAATAAAATAAGGAAAAACCAAAGCTTTGAGTTTTAGTAAAAAAAAGTACTGTGATTTATTATGGACAAAGGTATTCAAGACATGATTGACAGGAGTATCAGAAAATAAACTAAACTTACGTTAACTGAATGCTCTTCTATACAGCAAGAAGGATTTTGCTGAAAATGGCAGGGATCGGAAATAATGTGATACTTTTTAAGCCTACTTTACCCATACAGTAAAATAAAGAAGAAAAAAAAATAAAAGTAGTTTAATGTGTCGTTAAAATATCGCTTAGTCCAAAAAAAAGTCAAAATGAATTAAATAATTAAACAAATATTGAAATAAATGAAAATTAAAAATTAAAGTTTCGATATGGGGAAAAGGTGTATGTCGCAGCCCTCCCCCCCCCCCATCTCCTCCCCAATGAATTGCGATTTTCAGTGCAATTTGGATTTAGGGGCTTTTAAGTTTTGACGGCAGTATTGGGAAAGATATTTTTGTACTTTCTTGCTTAACTGGCAAGAAAATGATAAAAAGACTAAAGAGGAGTACTAAATTCATACTTAACTCAAATTGTAAAAATCCGATTATGTCACCACCATTCTAACTCGGACATGCATGCGTCTGTGCTTGAATTGCGCACTGTAGTTTGAGTAACTAGCACTCTTCAGATCATGTCTCCTCTTTGTTAAAAAATATGTGTTGCTATTGGTAGCACTATGTTACATCTCACGATGCTAAATCACAATATTCTAAGAACAATAGTGGTTTAACTTTCTTTGGCCTAATACATCTTCATTTTAAAGTATTTTTCAATAGTAGTTAGTGAATTTTTACCAGCAATGTTTTACAATTCCAGCAGCAATGTATTACAGTACCCTTTCGCTCAATTGAAGCAATTAATAGAAAACAAAATATTCACCAAAATCCATGCATTCAGTTTATTACGCCACTACTTTGCATTGATACTACTATTATACTAACCCGTAAATGCATGTATCAATATCTGAATTACGTTTTGTAGTTATAAATGGTATTCCTTTTCAGATTTTCTCTCATGTTTAGATGAAAACCACATGTTGCTGTTAGTAGAACCATGTTTCATAACAAGATTCTAGATCACTAAATTCCATTGAAAGGACAATATTGGCTTAACTTTCTTTGCCCCAATCTATCTTCATTATAAAATATTCATTTACTTAAAAATTCTCTGAATCTCATCAGCCTTCTAATTACCATCTTTGCTTCCCGGAGGAGATTTAAGATCATGCTCTTCTTGGGAAAAGTGCCTTTATAGATTACAGATATTGTTTTGACAGCTGCAATGAATCGATTGTGGATGCGCTGCTAACTTAATGGTTCTTTGATTGTGAGATACATTTGAAAGTGGAAGGAGTTTTTGCATCTAAATAAGTTCTAATGATATACCATTTACCTATAAAAGATTTTATGCAGATGTGTTTTTTAAACGCATCTTCAAAGAAAAGTATGATTTTTTCAAATTCCCGAAAGAATAATTAATTTTAGAATTAGAAATTTCTAGATCAATAAATTTATCATGTATAGAAATTCCCTCATTTATAGGGTGATGAGTTTAGATACTTTATTACGCGGTTAAAAATTTACCTCAGTTAAAACTAATAAATAGTAATATTCCAATTTCAAGATAATAAGTAAACATATATATTTCTGGTAGTAAATAACCGTAAAAAAATAAATAAGAAAATAACCTTTCATCACGCGTAATACTTTCAATTTACTACATATAACTTAGCTTTTTTACGGCAATTCAAAGATTAACCAACTCCAAGTAAAATAGTTTTATTTATTTATTTATTTTTGCAGTAGCAGTGGTTTTTTTTTTCAATTCAATTAGGCGTAAATTATATTAATCGATGAAGTGTTAATGTTTTGACAAAGAAATTGTAGAAATTTCGTAGGTTAATTGTGCAGCTCATACTTACCCCTCATTGATTCATTAACAAAATTCGACCACGAATTTTGACTTACCAGAAAGTCTTTTGCATTGCATAATGCTGAAAAAATAAGCTTTGTAAAAATGAATGATCATACTCGGAAAAAGCATGATAATACTAGCCGAGGCTACAGAGCTAAATGACGCAATTATTCTTTTTTATTATACACTTAAGTCAATGCTCCAATGCTAATCCAGTTAACTCCTCAGAGCAGGAAAAAAATTGCTTTCCTTTCGCTCGAGAACTTCAGTTCTGCAAATTTTCTTCGTGTTTTTATGCTCAATTTCTCTGTTTTACGCAGTCAATCTTTCATCTTTTCCTAAGGGTTTTATGACATTAGTTATTTTTCTCTGCTTTTTAAGATTAATTTAAAGAAAACTTTTTTTGAATGGAAAAAAAACACATAGCTCTTTACCTTGTTTTATTGACTTCAATAAGAAACTGCGAGTTTCCATCTATATTTTATTCTTTTACTTTATGATCATACTCGGGGTATATTTTATTTAAACTTTATTTTGTCATTGTGTGTTGTTGCTCCTAGTGGCATAATATTGAGGGAAAATTTCCTAACTTGTTGTACTTATATACAAATTGCAAAAACAATTAATTATAAAAAAATACTTTAAAGCATAACTTGTTTCTTTGTTATCCTGTCACACTACACGAATTGAGTACCGCTGAAAAAAAATAAATACCAATCATATGTGAAACATTTATTTTGACACTTTTTACCTTCGTATCAACGTTGTCGAAACATAAGATCGCGATATTTTGAGAAAAGTCGGCCAATATAAAGACTTGGCGAAAAATGGAAATTGCTTCGTCACTTCACCGTTGCAAGTAGCAGTACATCCATCTGTAAACCGTGTGAAATAGGGTAAGTAGTCCAGTAGTCGGCCATTTAAGAGATCTTTTGTGGATCTTATCTAACCTAGAACTTTCAGCTATCAATACAGCAAAAAAAAAACAAGGTCAAACTTTAGAATGAACCTTTCTGATAGTGAATCACCTACTTGTTTCAGAAATGAAAAAAAATATATGTTTAAATCCAAGCTGTTGTCAACACTAGTAAATGCTCCAGTAGTCGGCCACAGAAATCCAGTGCTCGGCCACGTTGAATCCAGTAGTCGGCCACTTCATTTTCATTGATCTTATGTGATATAGGGGGTTGAATTAAGAAAACAAAACAAAGGGAAACTTACAATGAATCAGACCTGTCATTTGGGGGGTCAGGAGGGAGGGAGGGTCAATTGTTCTCCCCCCCCCCGGTTTTGAGAAATCAGTTAATTAATATATAAGTGGGCGTGGTGTTTGCTTTTTTCCGATGAAATTGATTTGTGTTTACACCCTTCATTTGGGGGGTCAGGAGGGGGGAGTAATTGACCCCCCTCGGTTTTGAGAAATCAGTTAATTAATATATAAGTGGGCGTGGTGTTTGCTTTTTTCCGATGAAATTGATTTGTGTTTACAGCCTTCATTTGGGGTTCAGGAGGGGGAGTAATTGACCCCCCTCGGTTTTGAGAAATCAGTTAATTAATATATGAGTGGGCGTGGTGTTTGCTTTTTCCCGATGAAATTGCATTGTGTTTGCACCCTTTGTCCCCCCCTCCTCTAAAAACGTGAAATGACGGGCCTGCAGCGATGCATTATACTTAGTCTGGTCATATTTTTCGTGGTGCCTCTGGTACTCAACTTGCGTAGAAAATCATGTTAGTGTACTTTTTTGATACACTATGTGCTTTGCTTATTTCTCTAACTATCAATCTACCATTATTAATTTTAGACAGTACAATTAGCGCAGAATTCTCGGGATATTTATGTTTTTATACTTTAGCTGCCTAAAAACAGTTTTATTTTAAAAACTCGCGCTAAAAAAGTATTTTTTCTGAATAACGTCTAAATATCTATATATCAAAAAGAAAAATATTTAAAACATAAAAAAAAACTTCATAAGGTATGAGTATAAATGGCGCAACACTTTTTTCCTAACATATACTTAGCCCCCCCCCCCTCCATCCCTTTTTCTCAATATTTCACAATTCAAGCTACCCTCCCCTACCACACTATAACACACACCCAAATTGTTATTAAGGAATTATAGTTGAATTATAACTAAAATTGAGTATTCTTTTTACGATATGAATTTATTACCAAATGACGTTTTAGTTTTATACCACGGGCAAAGCCGTGCGGGTACCGCTAGTTGTTACATAAAATGCGTTTGTGCGAACCAAAATATGAAAACTCATATTTCTTGTTATTTCCCCTCACCCTGCCGCAATCTGTCACAGTTTAATTAACCACCCTTTCCTCTTGTTAAACCCGGACACCGTTTTAGGACGATCTCCAGAAATAAACGATTTAACTTTATATTGTGAAATAAGTGATAAAAGATAAAATAAATGTTGTTGCAACAAAGTATTACGTATTGCGTATACGTAGTTTGTACTTAAAAGAAAGTAAAAAAAAAGCTTCTGAAGAAAAGAATTTCAGCAGCACTTACTAAAGATGCAAGAAGGGACAAAATAAACGAAGTTTAGATAAAATGTACAAATTGTACTTGCTTAGAAGTAAAAAAAACAGGAATAGTTTTGTAGTAAACACCAGTTTTTAGTGATAATGACCAAAGAATCAAGAAATGAAAAACTGCTTTACTGTTTATGTAAACATAAAGAAGTAATAATAGAGTCGACACAATTCATAACCAATAATCACGTCGGCACTTAACTGGTTCACATTCATTAGAACGGAATTTCAACATACGGAACATAAAACTAAAACTGTAGTTTCAGAAATGATTGCTTCCAAAACTATGCAAGAAAAAATACATTCAAAAATGCGCTGAAAGGAATTTCCATCAAGGCTTCATCTAGCACAGAATGTTCCACTGAAGCAAGTTTATTTGTTTTAAACTAATTGAAGTAAGATGAAATAAAGAAGTAAATGGAACTCGGGATGTCATGAAAGTAATCTTACATCTTTCGAAAAGAATATTAGTAAACAAGGAATAACCTTGAAAACAAACCGAAATTTAGTTCGCAACAATGTAACCATGTGGTTTTGATATTAACTCAGCACAATTATAATCCTCTGGCGAAGAAAACTCAAGAAGTCAAACATTTGGGGAGAACCATTAGTGAAAATGTACCAGCATTTGAAACAATTATCCTAAATAGAGCACAGGGGTCTTGAACCATTGGTAAAGCAAAAAGTTAAGCATAATAGCAAAACAAAGAATAATTACATGCTTGGCACTCTCTAAATAACTTGAGCCTATGTGACTATTGAAGTAATGAATCTTATCTCCTATAATTGGGGAATGTTTATTAACTGCCAAATAAGTATCAGTAGAAGTCAAATCACTCGTTTCGCCAATTTCATTAGTTTAACATAAAATTTGATAAGAAAAAGTATTAAAACACCATTTGATAATAACTAAATGAGTATTAAAACTTATAATCTTAACTCGATGTATGCGTATTTAAAAATCTCTTTTTTGGAATTTTCAATTAAATTTACAACACTAGACGCAATAAATGTCGAAATGGTAGTCAAAAGAAGTTAAGACATTTAATTTAATTCCTATTTTTCAAGAAAAATAAACTTTGGAAAAAGAATTTTTACTCAAAACAGTTAAATTGTCGCTGTATTTCAATAAGTTAATTTAGTTTTAATTTGATGAACCCCTATTAAGAATGAAAAGCTACACTAAGCATGTGGCCGACTACTGGATAAGTCACCCAAACTGCTTAGACTTTCTAATGGTTGGCCTACCATGGCCGACCATTGGAAATGCAGAAGAATTCTGTACCCAGTAGTCGGCCACCCCTTTAAAAAATAATCGAGCCTAACCAGGAGTTCGCTCTTTCATTGAAACATTATGCTAGACATTCCATTAAGATAAAAATCACTCAAATTTACAGTAGAATTAAATTAATAAGTGTAATTGGCCATTTTAAGAAGACGTCTCCTCTTAGCTGAAAAATAAGCAGAATCGCAATCTTGGATAACGAGCACACCATTCAAAATGAAATGACTCATTATTAATTTAAAAAAAGTATCCAAAACTTAACTGCCCCTGGTTGATGATTGAGGATAAGTACATGAATGTGTGAATGCGCCATATCTGATTTTGAATTAAAAATGTACTATTTATGAGGAGTTTTATGTCATTGTGGCCGACTACTGGAGACTGGCCGACTACTGGAGCACTTACCCTTTCTCACCGAACTTCCTAAGAGTTGGCGAATTTTCTAAAAATGTTGGTAGACTTTCTGACATCGTATTCTGATTACGGAGAGACGATGGCAAATAATTTATGCTTCAAAAACATATTTTACTGTACTTTTTCTATAGGTATTTAGACGTTTTTGCATTATTACATTGTTGTGCGCTAGTAAAAAGTACGTGGTATTCTAGACAACAAATGCCAATGTTTACATTTAAGAATCCTAATTGGAATACCTTCCACACATATTGCCCAAGCATACATTCAGGAAACATACCGTCATCTTTATATCATTGTGTTATCAAAAGTCCTAACAAGCAACTAAGTTTTTGCCGTTCCCATCCTTTAAGTTGCTGAAAATGATCATGCACTAGAACTATTTTACCCTTTTGTTAAAAAGTATCTAATTTTCAACCTGATAAATGTACCAACGTCTAATGAAGATATTTATATCTGATGGAAATAATTAAACAATACTTTCAATACTATACAGAAGTTAAAATGTATTTTACAACAACTGTTAAGTTAAAAATTCATTGGTCATTAAAAATCAAAATTTTATCGATTTGTGCTCAACCCATTTTGCACGGAATTGTTATTTATATTTCCATTCTTTCACGTATATATTTCCACTCTATTCTTTTAAATTCAAACAATATTTGTACTCTAAATTGAAACTAATTTTTAAATGGTCACACCTGCAAAACGTAGAATTCGTTTTCTTATAACACAAAGAAAATTTATGGAAAGGTATTACTTTATGGTACATAAGGTCTCCTTTTATATGAATATCTACAAATAAAGTTGAAACTGAAAATTTTGAAATTAAAAGCAAATGTATGCGTAAAGATTTCACACACGTGTAAATGAATTGTGGATTTCTCAATGAAATGTTTTTACTAAAACAGTCCGTGTTTCAACACTGTGATGTTCTTTTTTTAACTTGAAAAAGTCTTGCATAAGGCTACCTTTAGAAAATCCGTCTACTTTCTTTACTTTTCGGCGTATATTTAGTGGCTGAGGCATATTTTTCAAGTGAGTTTGTCTTCATACTAATTTCAACCACAATGTATGTACTTGAAATTCAAAAGTACATGCCACTATTAAAAAAAATTGTCCGCAAAGAGGGAAAATTGATCTGTGATATTTAATTGATTTGATAGTAGAGGCCTATAAAAAAAAAGGAAATAAAACACCCTATATGCTATTAAATTTTCTTTTATAAAAAATATTATAGGTTAAAAATAGTCATTTAAATCATCATAATTTTATATCATCATTTATTTTTTTTCTCATATTTATTTTTAACTAAGAACTGGCACAGATTGCAATAATAATAATAATAATAATAAAATGAAAAATAAATGTAAATACAACACATTAATAGAAATTACATTTGAAAAGGGACACGTTTCTATAAATTTACCGTTTTTTTTTATTGTATTGTTTAACCCTACACTCCATAGCGTTGCCAATTAGATACATGGGCTATTTTTCCTTATGACCATGCATAAGGCAACTCAAGCATAAAAAACAAGTATTAGGTATATTTAAAGCAAATATAACCAATTATCCTCAAAATCAATTTCTTAAAAATGTGTTCCAATGTTTTCTTATTACACTAAAAAACATATACATGTCTTTAAAATAACAAAAAATCATGCAGTGTAGGGTTAGAAATTGTTCTTGCTAAATACTTTACCATTCTTGCAAATATTATGTTGAAATAATGCATAAATAACTCAGTCCTGTATTTATAAAATAAAAGGCAAAAACGTACTCAAAACCCTTTTCATCAAAAAGTTCTATGCTTAAGTTTTTTTTTTAATTATAAAAATAAATAAAATGAACGCATCGAGTTTTAAAAAACTATTTTTTTTTCTTTTATTAGCTGCTAATTCGGAATTCGGAAATGTTTATAAAGATAAAGGGCTCTGCCTTTTCTTCAAAATTACCTTTAATTTGGTTAACTTACTGATAATCTCCCTTTAGATAAATGTTCCCAAATTAGAGCCTCCCCGTGAAATCAGAAACCAATTATCAGTCCGCTCCTGTTAATTTTCTAAATGTATTCTGGTTAGCCACCGCCGGAGAGGAAAATCTTTCCCGCCTAACTTGATTAAACTTCTTAATAGAGTTTCGACAGATATGGAGACAAATTGCATTAGATAAAACCCCGTCACCGATCCCCGTCGGCAAATAAAAGAGAAAAACGGATTGTTTAAGAGCAGGCATGAATTTTGATAAGGACAGGTTCGTACAAAATGGATACTTGCTGTGTTCGAAGCAGATAGGGCGGTTTTGTGCTGCAGTTTCTCTATTTTAAACTCCCTCAACTAAATTTTAATAGTTTTATTGTATTATATTACTTTATGTTACACATTACTTTAATATCTCTTAACTTGTGTCTTTAGAGGAAACTCTTAACTGCGCAGTAAGATGATGGCCCGTTTGGTATAACCTAACATGTGATTATCAAAAGTCGTTCAAAAACTTTTTGTCCAGCCCCCGACTTATACACTCTACTAGCCGCGTACCCGGCCCTACCCGGGTTTCGGCCGCGTATGGTGTTTTAGTGACACTCGTTCATGAATTTTTCAACATTAAAGTGCATATCTATACACACAATGGCTACTTCTGTAAACAATGGCAATTTTTTCTGACCGGACAAACTAAAAAACTGTATTACACACCCTAAATACAAATGCAAGCTACAAATAATGTTTAGGTAAATCGGAAATGTTATAAGCTTGTCACAGGGTGCGGCGGAGAAACTTGCAGAATTGAAAAGTCAACTAAGGGAAAAGTACATCATGTATCAGTTTACTACTTTTTATAAGATATGGTACCCATTCTGAATTTTTATATTAGTTAGATTTAAAAACTACATCGGGACGAATGACGGCCCCTGTTAATGATGCACTCATGTACCCTAGATTTGTTGCACTCTTTCGAGCATATCGACTGATGGGATGTTGGTGATAGCAAGCCGGATGTTGATCTCCAGGCTTTGCAGGGTCCGGGGCTTGTCGTTGTAAACGATCGATTTGAGATAGCCCCATAAAAAATAGTCACATAGTGTCAAATCGGAAGAGCGGGCCGGCCACGGTATGTCACCTTTCAAGGAGACGTTGTCACTCAACTGGTGAACCACAGCAAGTTTGTAGGGATGAAACTGGAGTTCGTTGTGAAGAATTCGTCTCAGTGTCCAATAAAAAATCCCCAAAGCAGCAGCGTGTTTACGCGCCGAACGCCTGGGAGAGCGCAAAAACGACTCCCTCACTTTTTCGGCGTTTTCTAGGGTTCTAGAAATCCGTTGACCTCCTGGGCCTCTGTTTGCCACACTCTTACTTTCCCTGAATGTTTTCACCCACAAAACAATCGATCCCCAGCCAGGAATGGGAACAACGGGCTGAATTTTGAACCGAGTTCGGAAGGCACTTTGAGTGGCGACCACCGAAAGATTATTTGAAAAGTAAGATTCGGCGGCGAACGCTCGTTGCTCCTTTGTCCAACGCATGGCGACAACTAAACTATAAGATAACAAAACTTCAGGACCCTCTCTTTAAAATGAGACTCTTCCCACTCTTTTCTGACCACTCCTTGCTAATTAGCATTCAATTAAAATCAGCAAGTTTCTCTGTCGCACCCTGTAAAATCAATCGCACTGGAGTCAAGTATTTCCAAACATTACACGTAAAATAATAAGTCCCATCATTAGTTTATATCCTTGTGACTACATTGGTGAAAACATCTTACGTACCTAACTTAGAAATTTTTTGACTATAAACATTTTCTGTTCTCTAACTGTCGCCAAAATCAATTATCTTTTTATTTAGTCTCGTTAGCGATTATTGGCACAGATGAATCTAAAAATCCTAAGAAAGCAACAAATTTCATACTTACTCCAGTGAAGCCTTGGTTCACATTTTCATTATGATCACAATTAATACTGTTGTTGCCAGGCAATAAATTTTTGTAACAATAAACTGAAATTTAATCATTTAATGGGGAAACTACATGAAATTTACTATTTTCCATAATAACTTTTTTAAATTATGCTTTTTAGAAATAAATTATAGCTTATCCTGCTCCCTGTTACTGTAGCTATCTACGGTGAAAAAATGGTTAAAATCGGTTCAGTAGTTTGGAAGATTACCCCGGACATACGTTTTCAAAAGTAGTCTTTTATGTATATAGATTAAAAAATGGCTTACTAAGAGGGATTTTTCAGAATAAAACGAAATTTTACACACGTGACAAAAACACTGATCTAAGAAAGTGATTACAAAATGCAAGCAAAATAATCATGTATGGCTGTGTAAAGCCCAGATGAATGAAGTTTTAGCACCGTGTTGGGGTGTCCTCTAGCATGAATTTACGAGGAGATACAGGCAATCACATTAAGGCACAAGAGTATTGTAAAAGGTCCTACGTCAGCTCGTACCAGTTACTGCAAACGAGCCTATATAATTGAAGTGGAAAGTGGCTATGTGACAATTTTTGAAACTTACTTTTTACCATGGAGGAAGTGATAAGTTCATCAATATCACGCCACCTTAGTCACAGAAATGGTTGGTAACTAAGAATATGACCCCGTTTTACCCGTTGAGAAAAATCCATTAAAAAAATAACGCAACTTTTTTTTGAAAGCTCTTTCTAGAAATTGAAAAAAATGTCACATATCGCCTTTATCCATTTACCCCTTCAAGTCGATTCTGTAGGCTTTCCAAGGTACCGTCCTGAGCGATCTCAGATATGCTTGGTAAATTGCCAAATCATTTAGCCATTTAGCACCCCAGAGACCCCCGTACCTTCCAATTTGCTTGGATTAACCGGTTTTGTATGGGTCTCTGGGACATTTATTTAAAAAACAAAAGTACATATTTTGAACAAAAATTTTGAGAATTCTTGACATAAACATGACATATAAATATAAACATTCAAATACACATATACAATTAAAAAAAAGAATAATAATATAAATAACTTATACGTGTGAAAAAGAAAGATAAATTTAAATGGAAAAAGAGAAGAAAAACAAGGGGTGGGGGAGAAAGTCACGTATATAATGGACTTCATTAGATGCCTTGAAAGAGGAATCCTTCATTTGAAAGCCTTAAAAACAGTTCATTTATCAAAGAGCGAGTGGTATTATAAGAAAATGCTTTTAGAATGTTCTGACTGAAGCTTTAATTTTGCCAAAGCAGGGGAGTGTGACAAAGAAGGTGACAATATGGAAGAAAGAATACTCTGACAACTTTGCTGTGGGTGACGTAGCATTGTCCTGTGAAACATTGAGTACTGGAACCCCGCCATGAGGGTTAGCACATGTGGAAAGCTGGTCACTAAAGATGATTTGACTCGGGAGATATTATTGCTTGCCATGGCATATGATAGATGGTCACTACTACAATTAATCTACAGCGCTATTACACCTAAAGGTACCTCTGTGCCATGCTTCAGTCACATGCGTTTGCCCTTATATCAGGGTTTCATAAGCTGTTTTTTTTAACGACAATGCCAGAGCACACACAGCAAAAGCTTCACAGGACTTTCTCTTCTACATTATCACCGTCTCTTGTTTGCCCGATTCAATGACTTGATTTCTTTGGACCGTAAGTTGGATAGCCTACTAGTTTGATTGAATTAGTGATGCGTTTACAGTAAATGTAGTAAGAACTAATGCAAGGCGTCGACGAGACTTTTATGTTTTAATGATCACGTGTATTGCCTCGTACATTAACACTAAAAGTGGTTCAATGTTGCACTTAAATGTCCATTCACATGGATTTTTTTCCAGTAATAAATAATTATTTTGCTATAAATATGTAATAACTTTCTTACATTAAATATGTCCTTAAGCATGTAAATTTGGTTTTATTCCAACGATTTCTTCTTGGTGCGTCATTTCCCCCCTTTTTGTCATATAGCATATTTTATTTATAGATATATGATCGTTAAAATTAAAAGTGAAAAAATATTTGATTTAAGTTTGGCGAAGCATTTCTTGAGTACGAAAAAGCCACGGTTTGCATTGTTGCTCCATGTCATGATAAAAATACGACATGTTTTATAACTTCCAATAACTATTCCTTAAGTATAACATGCAAGATCTTTTTATCTTAATAACGCCCTTCCTTTTTTTTCTGTCATTTTGTTTTAACATCATCTGCAAAATCTTAGCCAATTTTCATTTATTTATATGCTAGACAATGATTTCAAATATTATCTTTTCTTTTATTACGAATGAAATTCTGTAGTTTTATGAGAAATACAAAAAAAAAATATTATTCAAATAGTTGACTCGTTTCTCACAAACTGAATCGATTTAATTAAATATTTCGCTAAACAAAAATGCAGCATATTGTCGTATTTAACAGCATGTATTTTAGAACACTTTTTTATTAAAATAACTCTATGTTATAAAAATCTTCGAGACGAGATTAAGAAAATTTTATTAGAAGAATTTTCTCAAACATGTTTCTGTTATAAAATACAATAAAAGCCCAAGCGATATAAACGAAATTATTTCTTTTGTTTATTGAGAAAACAGTCGAACATTTTATTTTTGGATTTTTTTTTCTTTGTTAGGCAAGGAAATATTTCATGTTTATTTGGAGGACAATGCTTTTCAGTTTTGGATAAAGACAGTTAAAACACAGTGCATTATTTTATTGAATTGATGTGCTTAATATGGCAAGTACAAAAAGATTCTTAAGTTTAATTAAAGTTTCATTCTATTTTCAACAAGAAATAAAAAGACATACAGAACATTTGTATTAAAAAAATAGCTTTTTTTTTTAAGTTAAGCGATACACGTGAAACAAAAAAAGCACTTTAGAGTAGAATATGTTTAAAGTTTCGATTAAAACCAGTAGATTTATACTTTTTAAACGAAAAATTAGAAGAGGATGAGTTATGAAAAGAATATTTTAATTTGCTTGTTTGAACAGTCGAAGAAATAACGATTTAAGCAGCTCAATACAAACTTGTCACGCTTTTAAATTATTATTTTAAAAAAAGTTTATTGCACAGAAGTGCCGTTTACAATTTGATTCTTAATTTTTTTAGGGGGGGGGGCTCTGTTTGTGGAATTAAATGACTTCTGTTTACATTTTTTAACAAAAGTAATATTTTTGAAAAATTAGTACTCACGTAATTTTGTAGTTGGAATAATTTAGCGAGCTATCCATTAAATGAAACATAAAATTTCTGCATTGTTGCTTTATTCCCCTTGTATGTTCAACAAAAGTAACGTTTTGTGTCGCACACGAAAATTTTGTTCACTTACGTTAGGAAAAATAAATCAAGAAATACTTTATATTTATTCGTTATTTTCTTTTAAGAACATAAATAAATGCTATAATTACCTAAATGTATTTAGCTCAGTGTATGTAAATACGATTTACTAAAAAATTGACTTGATATTGATTTCAAAATTGCGTGTTCGCTTACCTTAAGATTGAACAAACCATAACAACACTAACTTTTCCTGCAGAATTATCAGAAAATAAGCTTTTAAAGACTATATCACGCACTTGCCTAAGTAAACCAACCAAGAGTCAGTAAAACTAATCACCCTTTCTACTCTAAAATTTTAATTTGTCCGTGGCAACGTGGTAATGAATTTGGTTCAAGAATTGAGGTAAGTTCATTAGATTTTTCTGAATTTTCATTTCGCTTTCAAATGCCTCGCACACAGGCGACGGACTGGTGTAGTGATCAAGACGCTAATCTCTTACCAGGGTTACCAGATTTTGAAACAAAAAATACTACGCCTTCTCTAAAAAAATACTACAAAATACTACTTTTGTATTTTTAATTGATACTGAGTTGCGATCATTCATCTTGTGTAAAACTGCTAGCAAGGTACACATGAAGAAAACCCTACAGTATCGCTTGAGCAATTTGGGTCTAAGGTTAGAAGTGTAAAGGGTGGGGGTGGGGCGATTCAAAATTAAAAATTTGAATAAAAGTACATTTTTACTGTTTTTACTGTCGGCTTTAAATGCAGATTATGAAAGAATTTTCAGTAATGTGTCACTAATTAAGACAAAAAAACGCAAAAGGTTGAGCACTACACCGGTTTCGAATATTATTGTAAAAGGTGGTTTGGAAGGAAACTGTTGAATTTAAACCAGTGGATAACAAAATGCTAAAATCATTTAACTCACATACATCTTTTAATGAAAAAATAATAATTTGAATTCTGAAATTTCTGTGTTTTTCTTCCCTCATTGAAGGAATTAAAAAAAAAATTTCTAAGCTAATTTTCAACAGAATACTACGAAAAATACTACGCTCTTTATTTGGAACGAAATAATACTACCGTAGTATCAAAAATACTATATCTGGCAACCCTGTCTCTTACTACTAAACCGTAAGTTCGAACCTGGCTTCAGTTGCTGGATTTTCAAGATGAAAAAAATCGACAGCATCCATTTGTATCATTGAGCTGCATGTAAAAGATGTCTCGAGTACTCATTTGGTTTTTTAAAATTAAATTCCTTATGCTGTTTCTCATCGAAAAGAGCCCAGGTACCTCCTTCTTGTGGGGAAACTGCCCGTCAAAATTTCTCTCGGTAACGGCACAAGCACATAGTGATGCTACATGAAAAAATAGGTGCTATTTCGGGGAATCGCACTAGGTTTGCAAAAGGTAATGGCGCTGCCGCAGCCCAATTGGAAAGGAAAGAAAATGTACTTTAAATGACCATTGGTCAACCAAGACATGACTTGATCATCAACTTTTTAGAACAATGATTAAATGAATACAAATTGCATAGTGCGGTACTGGTTTATGAAGCTAATAACTTAACAACGCTTTCTTCTTTTTGCCGAGTTTGGTGAATAAAGAACACACTACTGACTGTCATAGATTTGAGTTGGAATGCTTTTGCAAAACAATGATAAACCAAACTCGGGTTACCACAAATTACCCTTTCCCTACCTAAAAAAAGAGGTAAAAGTTAAAATTCTTCCAGGTCATATCATAACTTACCAGAGTCTCAAAATAGTTACTTTTAGTCTGTCAGCATATAAACGTTTCAAACATTATTCACGTGACCATTTGGCGAAGTGAACTGTTCACCTTTCATCCAAGTATTCTATTAACTATAACGTTCACTGCCAGTCGAGGAAATGTTAGTTGTCCACGACAAAGTTTAAGGCGTTAAAAGGCAGAATGCATCTTATTCCCATGAGCATAATTTTCACATATCCATCATTCATCTTTTTTCCCTCTAATAGTTTTTTTAGTTTTCCACTACTTGGTGCTCAAATCTGAAGCAGGCATTAGGTATCCCCTATTTGGATTAACTTTGTCTTTTCAATTGTGCTAATTCGTTGGGTCTTTTAAATAAATAAATAAATAAAAATAAAAAAAACAAGAACTATCCGCTCAACACTTTTATTCCTAAATAAATTGAAATAAAAATGTAAGTTGATATAAACTTCGATTTGTTTTTCAAAATGCTTGATTTTTTTAGATCTTATGTCCCACAAAGAATTTTTAAATAAGTAGTACTTGATTTTTAATTTCATGTACTCATCAATTTCAGTTTCCAAAGCACATTCAGTAGGACCGGTTGAAGTAAAAGGAAACATCAAGATAATTCAAAGAAACTTTATTATTACCCTTGTAGTTTTTGAAATTAAACTCCTAATGTATGACGAATATACAGTAGAGATTTGGAGAGTTCGGAGTATCTTCGAACAATTGTGTACGCGTTATCATTTCTTAAGGATGACACTTTGAAAAAAGTTAACTGTTAAAGTAAATTAAGAGCAAGAATCTGAGAGAGTGTCACGCCTGTGATTCATGACCTCTCAGATTTTCTCCCAAAATTACCAAATGTTTATTATCTTATTGAAAAACCAAATCCAGAATTTTTTGCTCTAAAGTTGAGTTGTTTAGTTTTTATGGACCCCTGAAGATGAAGGTGCGGCATCAAAAATTAAGCGGATTTTCAAGACATGGAAGTTGCCGTGAGCGAAAACTCTTACCAGGAACTGTTTAACTCCAATTTTCTTTTTGTATATGGAATATAGAAGATTGAAACTTTACAAAATGAATGTTAAATTTGTAGTAAGTTGTTGCCGTAAGGTCAGTGAAGGCCCTCAAAACAAGGCATTTTTGACGTTTTTTAGCTTTTTTGAGGTCCAAAAACAACTTGTACATTTCAGTTGGCACGGCAAAAGTAGTGTCGTTTGAAAGACCAGTGTAAGCATTTTAAAATAATGTATAAATAATCGAGGAAAGTGAAAAATGTCATATTTTACCGATATTCAAACGGTCATAACTTCCTCTGCCAACAACATATTGCAATATTTTTTTTTTTTGACAATGTCATACTCTATTCTTTGTCTTAACAGAACAGTTGAGTCCTCTGAGGCGAAATGTGAAAAAAATTTTTACAAAAAATGTATTTTTTCCTGTACATTTTTTGTAAAAAAGTTTTTCACATTTCGCCTCAGAGGACTCAACTGTTCTGTTAAGACAAAGAATAGAGTATGACATTGGCAAAAAAAAAATTTCAATATTTTGTTGGCAGAGGAAGTTATGACCGTTTGTATATCGGTAAAATATGACATTTTTCATATTTCGACCTTACGCAACTAAAAGCACGTTGAACTTTCCTAGATTTTTTATACATTATTTTAAAGTGCTTACACTGATCTTTCAAACGACACTACTTTTGCCGTGCCAACTGAAATGTACAAGTTGTTTTTGGACCTCAAAAAAGCTAACAAACGTCAAAAATGCCTTGTTTTGAGGGCCTTCACTGACCTTACGGCAACAACTTACCACAAATTTAATATTTATTTTGTAAAGTTTCAACCTTCTATATTCCATATACAAAAAGAAAATTGGAGTTAAACAGTTCCTGGTAAGAGTTTTGGCTCACGGCAACTTCCATGTCTTGAAAATCCGCTTAATTTTTGATGCCGCACCTTCATCTTCAGGGTTCTATAAAAACTAAACAACTCAACTTTAGAGCAAAAAATTCTGGATTTGGTCTTTCAATAAGATAATAAAGATATGGGAATTTTTGGGAGAAAATCTGAGAGGTCATGAATCACCTCATAATGTTAGGCGTGACAGTTTCTCAGATTCTTGCTCTTAAGCATACATTTTCCCCTCCAGCAATCCTGCTAATGCCAAGTAACTGGTTTCAACCAGTTTTAATTGTCAGTTGTATGGTTACTTAAAACATATAATTTTAAATTTTACCATTTCAGTTTACTTTGACGTGCAATTTATGTGCTTTCATTTATCCTATAAATACAGCACTACGAGTAAAGAAAATCCTCAGCATTTTTCGTTCTTCCTTTTTTTTTTTTTTTTGTTTTTTAAATATTTTTATAATATTACATTTTTATTTAAGTTAAACTTTTGTATGCATTTTACATGAATTTAGAGACATTAATTTGATACTACTTATCTTTTAAAATCATTTTAGAATGTTTCAGCCAAAGCTGCCTCCAATTCAATGAAGTAACGAAACTGATGAAATTGGTGTAACTTTATGAGCGATGCGTAACGTTACGCCAGTTTTATCAGTTTAGTTATCCCATTACATCAGATGCAGTTCTGCTTCCACCGCTTTTATCAGAGTAATGTTACACAAGTTTTTACGGAGTTTTTATGCACATAAAGCTGCACACAAGTCTATATCAATGAAATTAGTACTTTGGAAAAACAAAATTTATGTTCTTTATGAACTCTGATAGCATATATACATGTATTTCGTTTTTGTCAAAACATTTTCATGAAATAAGAAAATATTAGAAATTGAAGTAAGCAACTGAAATCTTTTGCAGTCTGTATCTAATGATGGATGAAACAGATAAAACAAAAAATGATACGTTTACGTGTTATATGTTCTTCCCAATGAGACATCTGTCTTGGAAGTGTTTTATCTCTTCAGCCAATCCTAAAATCGTCATTAGATACCGTAGTTAAGCTCTAGATCTGCGTATTACATGCGCTGGAATTTTAATTTTAAAACCTACCGCAAAAATCGCACTATAATTTTTCCTTTAGCGCGTAAAGTGCGCAGTTTATGAATTTTTGTACTCTTTTCGATTTTTAGTCATGTCTGAATACAAAAATTTGAAAAATGTTCTTATACATTTTGAGAACTACAAATAGTAATATATATATATATAATTGCAAATAATATTCTTCCTCCAGGTAAAATTTATGTTCTTACAAAAGGGAATTTAAAACGCGAAATAAAAATACAATTCTAATTTTTTTTCTATTAAACGCAATGGGAAATAATTTTTTTTTTTTGGTTTATAAATTCAAGAAAAATTACTAAGTACCTATTTATTTTAAATATGTTACAAATCATTCGAACAAGAGATAAAAAAACTGATAACCATTGCGTAAAAAATGTTTCCAGTAAAAAAAATTCTTCGAATTTCAATTGGTTACAGTGTCTTCAAGAAACGGAAAAAAGCGCATATAGTTAACTTTTTTGATACTCTTTCGCTATATGATAAACACATAAATCTCTGGCAATAAATAACCTGATTCTCAAGGGAGTAATAAATGAAAAAATAAACCTTTTTATTCCGTTGCATTTTGTTTCAAATTCCGACTTAGCAATTTTTTCCGATTGATCAGAGACACAATTTTCTAAACTGTTAAAATATTTGATATGTTTTTGCAATTCGGAAATGGAGAAATTATTTTTATGTAAGTATTAGGTTTGCCATATTTAAATGAAACTGCTGAAAGAGTTCTTCCCTTAACTGAAAAAAAACGTATTCTGCTGCAGTAAACCAGTAAAACCATCTGATGACTTAACAGGGCGGATCCAGAAATGTTCCAAGGGAGGAGCGATTGATATTTTTTCTTACTTGCCCTTTTTTTTTGCCATGCATCTTCGTTAACACATGTTGATTACAAATGCTTTGGTCTTCCATTTCGAAAAATATCCAGATCAGAGAGCCCCGTATCCCCACCCGTTTCCTTCATATCATCAAATATCAACAAAAACTGACTTTTTGAACTTTAAAATCTAAAAATTACTGGAGAAGATTCCCTCAAGGGAGGGGCGATCGCCACCATCGCCCCTCCTTTGTATCCGCCCTTGGTCATTGACTTATAGTCTTGCAGCTAGCAACGTTTTCGAGTGATAATTATAAGGTGTCTAGTTCGTTAATATATTAACAATACTCTTCTAAGCAGCATGCGGGGTGTCTGAGTGGTTACGTTTTTTACTGAGAGTCACATTTTCGCTTTTGAAAATAGTGATTTTTTAACAATTTTGGGTCAATTAGAAACTTGAACCTGTCCTAAGTATGTTATGTAATCTATTAATGGAAAGCTCTATTTCTTGCTTTCACAATGGTTTTTGAATTATTATCCGACTCAAATTAGAAAAGAAGTTGCATGTAAAAAAACTTTTTCTTTTTCTTTTTTTTTTTTTGTCTTTTCATTTTTTTTAACAGCTCTGTATTTCGTACAATTTCTGAAGTAGAAAGCTAGAACTTGGCTGGATAACTTATATTGTCATATGCGTATTTCACACAGTCATTTTTTGTTGAAATCGGAAATTAAGAGGTCAGAAACTTTTTTTTATCATGATTGATTTGACGTGGAATTGCCCCAAAATGACCTAAAAATCATTGTTTTTTCTATTCAAGTATGAGTAAAAAACGCAACCACGCTCGGCCACCAGACACCCGGCCTGCTGTTTAGAAGAGCATAAAAAACGATATATTGCATAGCCAGACACCTTAAAATTGTTGTTTTTTTCAAAGTTGTTACACTTCTTGAATTCTTGGACTATTTGTTGTAGATGATCGTCGCAATTGTATTGAGTTTCACAAAAAATGCAACTTTTATGGTGTTTCGAAAAATTTATTATTTCATATAATCCTATTTTCTAACAACAATCGTATTTTAAAATCAAATTAATAGGGGAAGACCGCCTATATTGGACCACTGCTTAAATTGGACCTCGGGCTTAAAATCTAGTACAGAGATCTGTGCTACAATTTAACAGTAAAAATATAAAGTTTTAGGAATAAAATCAATGTGTATGAAGTTTCGCCAGTCTTCGAACTGTTTAGCTTGAGTTATGGCATGATTGATGTTGAAAACGTGTAAAATCTTATTTCGCGGACTTATATCTAGTAAAATAGTACTAAAACTTGTAAACTGAGGTAAACTGCTCTTATAGCATGATAATCTCTGTTTAATAAGGATTACATCTATGTATTTACATGCGCGATTGTGATAATTTTTGATACAGAAATAAGCTGAAGAATAAAAAATGGCATGTTTTCCTTTATTGGACCGAAAAAATTTTCCTATATTGGACTGGTGGTCCAATTTAAGAATATTATTTTACATAAGTCTTTTTATTAATCGTAACATAAAATAAGTGACTCGTCTTATTTAATAGCGTAGTTAAAATTATTTTAGCATACTTTAACACCTATTCACGATATTCATTTAAACTTTTTTTTTACCAAGCACATTTTCATCAAGCAGAAGCTACAACTTCTTAAAATGTATGTTTTTTTTCCCTCTTCATCCATTAAGCTGCAGTTTCAGGTTGTTAAACATATTATCTTAAGTAAAATTTATGCTGGTTTACCGAGAGAAAAATATGAAATTATCGATATTTTCGAAAAGACTTTAAAAATAAACAATTTATATGCTACTAAAATGTTCAATGTAGATGAAGCAGGTCTTTTCACTGTCCAAAAGCCCAAAATATATTGATGTATAGAGGTGAACACCAGGTTGGAGCAGTATTGAGTGGTGAACGTGGTAGAAACACACTAGTATCATTTGCCACATGGGAGCAACAGAATTGCAAGCTCCCTATGCTTATTTTCAAAAGATTACGTTCCATGTATGAACTTATTGTAAAATCATCCCCTGGTGAGCAATATGCTTGTTCAAAAAAAAAAAAAAGGTTGGATCACAAACGATAATTCACACATTGGATGCAACAATTAATCAAAACTGTTTAGCCAAGCAATGTAAAAAGAATGTCCTTCTATTAATGGATAGGCACAGCACTTACATAAATAACATTGAAACAATAAACTTGGCTAACGAGAGCGATATAATAATGCTTTGTCTTTAAGCACATCATGCACGTAGATGTGGTCTTTATTCCGTTTCTGTCTATATATTTGTAATCAAGCATGTGATACATGGATGCGAAAACATCCAATGAGATCCATTATCTGATATCGCATAGGAGAACTGTTTGGTACCTCTCATGGGCAAACCGCAATGAAGGCCATGGCAAATGCTGTGAGTTGATTTCAAAGAACATGAGTTTGGCCCGTTAATTTACATGTGTTTAATGATTTTGACTTGGCTGCAATAGAATCAGAAGCAAGTAGTTCAGCTAAAACTACTCAAAGTGAGCAGGTTACATATTAGGTGTAAGTTGTACACCATGTACAAGAACTAGCTACGATTTAAATTAGTACAAATTCTGCAGAATCGGCGGATAGTTCTCATCAAAACATGATTGTCATCTCTAACTATGATTTTGTAAAGCCGGCTCACATATCACCTTTGCCTTAAAAAATAGAAGGAAATAAAAGGTAGGCTGTCTCAGCAATCATTCTAACGAGGTATAAGAGAGGCATAGATCAAAAAAAGTCACACAAGAAGAAGCAAGAAACTGCACAAAACGTGTGTTATTGCAATATTTGTCATAGAGATGAAGTGCAAAACATGATTAAGTGTATGAAATGCTATCGGCGAGTTTATCAACTCTGCCTAAGTGAGGCCGAAGCAAAAGAAATTCTATTGCAAGTTCTGGAAAAAAGCTGTATAGTTCAAATATAAATTATTCTATGATTTCCGGGTACGGTCCAATTTAGGAAGCGCATGGTTCAATTTAGGTGCATATATTCCTAAATTGGACTTTTGCAACTTTTTATAAGATAATTTTTCAAAAAATAATTTTCATATTTTCAGACAATATAAGCTGCTATGGCGGTTCCTGATTAAATTTAGCACACGATGCCCTATTTAGCATTTCTGTTTCGCTTCACATTGAGCGACACAGGCCTCCTGTTCTTAGGGGGTCCAATATAGGCGGTCTTCCCCTACTGATGAAATATGTAATCTCGTTTTGTGTCGGAATCATTCATTAATCAGCAAAACACTTAAGTATTCATTAAATAAGAAATTTTTCTTTCTTACTTGAAGAGGGAGGGGTTACTTAAGTTCAACACGTAACTATTGCTAAATTATATCTTCAATTAGAACTTTTGATTTCAACGAATACCAAACGTTACTGTCTCTGTTTTGATAATGACCAAACAATGACTTAATTGAAAGCAAATGCACCCACAGCTCGATCATAGCATCCTAAGACTGCAGTTTCGCCCTTATTATGGGCTCCTCAGTTAGGAATAGTCAATGATGACTTAATTGGTTTTCTTTGCTTCTCAGGTTTATTAGTAAACGAATTTCCCTTGAAAAATAGAGGCACTTTTATTGGAGGAGTATTATGTTGCTGAAATGAAAATAATAAAATAATCAGAATAAAAAACTTGTTCTAAAATTACTTTTATTTTATGAGATATGTTTCACTCGTAATTATTATTTTTAATTCTAAATTTGAATATTTTCTCTCCAACGACTGAATTTCAGCCGTTAACATATGAAATAAAAGCAAGCGATATCATTCAATAGTTCGCATAAAAAGATTGACATTTATTTATAGCAAAATGTTAAAATTTAAAATGTTTTATTTCGTTTCATATGCCTGAAGAAGCATTTTTTAATCACAAAAAAAAAAAAAAAAAAAGCCACACCAACAGACCGAAATATTTCCTATCATATATTAAATATAAGAAGCCTAGGGGAATGCATCTCTTTATAGTTATCGTTTTGAAACGTTTCTAACGAATTATTCGGTTAAATATGAAATACCTTCTTTTATCAACTATGAAAAAAGGCACTGGAGGCCATTCAATAGAAGAAGCATATCCATTATGAATAATTTCATAAACTCCTAGCAGTTAAAATTTTCTAAGGACGTAACGAGATTTATTTATAAACTGCGATGGAGAATTCCAAGTTTTTTTTTTTACAAAAATATCACAGCAAGAATTCTTAGCTATAAAGCTAGAACCGTTTAGATATAATTTTAAATTTAAACTCAGTATTAAATTTCAAAAGCGTAAACAGGTTTTTGGTCTTCCTTCATTAGAAAATATCATGTCCAATTATGGAATAACAAAGTTGAAAAGCAGTACAGTTGCGTTAAACTACGAAACTATAAACGCTATACTCAGTTGTAGTAAGTTTTTAAAAATCATGCTAAGGGCAAATTTATTTCACAATATTCTTGTAAATAGATGCAGCTTATTTAAACCAAACTTTTTTCATTAAAGAATAAACTTCAAGTCTTGTTACATTACAGGTTTAATTTAGTCCAAGTCACTTAAAATATGTGTTTGAAAGTATATTATTAAAAAGCTGCATTGAAATAATTCATTGGCCCTCGAACAGTATTACCGAGAGGAATTCAGCGTTCATTCCCGTTCTCGTTGTAACAAATTGAAACTAAATCTAATATTAGTTATTTAATATATTCGCCTTTGTTGGAAACTCTCCGTGAACATTTTCATTAGTTCAGTGTAATTAGAAACTTCAGTTTACAAAATTTGATTCATTTTTATGGATGATTTTAATTTAAGGTTTCTGAAAAACTTCACGAATGTACACAAACTGATATGTATAGCATTATTTTTATTTACACCTGCATTAAGGATCTTGATCTTGTTTTTTAGTCCATTCTTAAGTGAACTGATACTTAATAATATAAATATATTTATAGTATGCTACGCTGTTAGTTTGAAGCTTTTTCACTCAGTATTACATTCATGAAACAACTAATATATAGGGTTTTTCAGAACTCTTAGGCAGAACTTTAAGGGGAATGTTACACCTTAAGACAAACAATGTTAAATAGTAAAGTAGGGGTCCTAAACGATTTCTAAAGGAGATAGGTGACATTACAGTTTAGAGTCCAAAGTTTCAAATGGTTATAAAACGCGAAAAAATTGATCCTAAGCAGATCCTATTGCGGTTTTCACTAAAAATATTCTTATAATGTCAGTATTTTTTGAAAATAAATGATAAAGATGAAGTTCAAATATTGCCAATAAAGGGTGCTTTAGATTTTGGAGTAAAAACAACTACTTTATGCCGATTTTTTTTAATTTTAATTGCTGATTTCAAAAGTTTAGCCTTAAAAGTTTAACTTTTGAGAGCAAAATCCAAACCATTGGGAGTGATTAAGTAGCACAAATATTGGATTTCAGGTCACATAACACGTGTTTCTTCTATTTTCGAACCAGTCGTTTCGTCTAAAAAAATATTAAAGTCATCTGCGATAATAATAATGTGAAAATAAAACCGTATCCCCACTTTCGTAAATTGTATTAAATTTTACAAACATTTTGAGACGACGAAGGTCAACTTTGCGGAATTGCACTAAATATTTTAGTATTTTTTTTCCAAAATTGGTACACTAAAAGGAATCAAAGAGCAACCAAATCCATGGTTAACTGACTTTAAAATTTCTGACCTGAGCCATTGTCATTCCAACCCGTCCAATTATTTGTTTCATAAGCGAAATAAAAGAGGGGGATAAAAATATGAATGATTGAAAGCAACTTCAGTCGTATTTTCTGAAAATACTAAATTAATAAGTAAAAGAGTTTTAGAACTCTTAAATAAAATCCTCCCTTGCTTTTTGACATTGTTTTTGGGAAACTAAGTTGTGTACAACATAAAATCGCTTTACCGATTGTGCATTAATGAAATTCATAACTTGGTAAATATGTATTTAGATTTAGAATTTTAATTATTTAATTTAAATTTCATGCCATAACGCAGTAATTAATACAGGTTTCAAGTACGAAAGTATGGAGAAAATGAAATATGAATAATTTCTAATGAACTAGGGTTTTGCTTATGTTGAGTCTTCTGTTTCTTCCTTCTTAATTTAAAGGTTTTGTAAACTTTAACTTTGGACTTTAAATTCACAGATGAAGTAATTAAAAATTTAAAGAAACAAACTCTTCTTGAAATTGGACCATTGAAAAAACATATTTTCTCACCTGCAGTAATAACTAGTAATAACTATTATCAGCTGCTTTTTTCGTAATAGCGGGTATCAAGTTTTTTCTTTCTTTTCTTTTCTTAAATAATTCTATTTGGATACGTTATTTTGTGTATTTATGATTTCTTTGTCCACAAGTGATATCAAAGGCAACTAAACGTTAATATTGTTCACAGAGTTAGAAATAACAAAACACAGATACATCTAAGAAAAGCCTGCGATTGGGGGTATAAACTACTAAACATTTATTAAAGTTGTGCAATTCAATTTTACACTTCATCAAAAATGTATTCATGTCATAAGTGGAAACATTTTTGAACTTTAAACACTTAATAAGTAATGAATTACATAATACTTAGACGTTTTTAAGCTAAATATATGTAGCTGAATTCATTGAAAAACATCATTTCTGAATAGCAAAAATCTTTAGATCTATATATACATATCTATATATCTATGCACGTGTGTATATATATATATATATATATATATATATATATATATATATATATATATAGGCTGTTTAGGTTAAGTAAAGAGGTACCTTCAAATTGGGAAAAAATTTCAGAACGTCTGAAATAATGTTCCTCTTTTTTTCTTAAAAACTAATTATGAGGTAGAATGTGGTAGTATTACCCTCTCAATGAAGCTTATCGTAAAAATCAATATCATAAAAAAATAATGTCCTCATAAGACTTGAAGTAAGTGTTTACCAAACATTTTCACGGTCATTAGAGCCGAGGTATAGAAAAAAAATATCAATTAGGATATTAAAGCATATGAAACTCCAAGACAGTAAAGTTAAAAAATTCTTTCTTCCGAGGGTAAAGAGGCTTATTTTCTACGTTACAAAATTTGATAGTTATCAAGTTTCTTCTTTACATGTACACATTTAATGACAAGACATAACGATAAGATTTTTTGACAGTTGGCATTAAAGAGTACTTTTAAAAATGAAATATTTGAAACGCTAGATATTTTCTATATTTCTTATAATCTGCATTAAACCCTTTAAATTTAATGATACTTTTTAAAATGCGTTGTGAATGGCCCTTTTTGAAAACATTTTTTCCAAACACGTTTTAACCATTTACTTAGAATATTATGTGTATATGGGTCATTTTCACCATATGCTTACATTTCAGAATTTTTAAGTAATTTCTTTCACTTGCTATTTTCTTTTAGAATCACTAACAGATGTTTTGTCACATATTTTAGGTGTGTGAAAAAGTAATTGGTTGTAAACTTTTATGCATAATTAATTATTCAAATGCTGTTGTAAAACTGTAAGTTGCAAGAAAAATTGTCGTCCGTTACCATACAAAATCAATATGAAATCTCACTTTCAAACTATATCATAGCGCCTAGAGCCAATTTTCACTAGATTACATATTATAAATTAATGTAACTCAATATAACGTTTCATAAGGACGTAAGAAGTCTATATGTGGCTTACTCTATTTACTTCGCGAATTTGTTTCGCTTTCAACAGTTGAATTTCGTAACTCTTTCGTAGCTACTAATCACTGAATCCCTTTCAAAATTTAATTTTTATACTACGACAAAAAAGTTTAACTAGGAGTAAAATGCGTGCGTTTACCTTCGCTGTACAATGCAAATGACAAGCGCTACAAGAAGGACGGATCATTTAAGAACCATTTTAACAATTACGAGTAGGAGCCTAAAACTAACACACTGGTGGATGCATTTTTCAAGAAAATATTTCTAGATATTTCAAAAAAATATTTCGGGATAGCAGTACGATGTCTTTAAAATTTCATTTTTTTGTTTCAGATATTTCTGTTTTGAGTGTGTATATGCACTTACAACTTACACATATTTATACGGCCATATCTTATGATTACTCACCTGATTCCAATCTATTTCAGAAAGAATGTTCGTCAAATGAAACAAATACCAGTAACAAGAAAAATTCAAGACACTATCTTTCTCCGAATGGCATTCCATTCATCAAGAAACACGATATTAATATGAGCGTCGTTCACTGCAAGTATTAAAACATTTCTAACACATTTATTGCTTTCCACCGGGGGGGGGGGGTAGAAGCTAATAAAATGATAGGCTTTCTTACAGCCTAAATTCTCCTTTCTTGAGAGAATTTCAGCATTTTTGCTCATTATTTAATGATGTCTGATCTTTGAAATGAGAATCAAACACTATTTTTGCAATAACCTGAAAATAAGTATAAGCATAACCCCCTCCTTTAACACAAGTAATGTACATAAAATTTCTCCCTGATTCAGAAAAAGGATGACTACTTGTTGGCGCAATTAATGAAACATATTTTTAAAAAATACCAATTTTAGAAAAACAAATAAACTGTATCTCGCTCCTTACTTACGTAAACATTTTTGCTTAACTAACAGGCTGAACTTTCATGACATTGAATAAGCGGATACAAAACGGAAAATGAATTATATGAGGCCAAAACATATTCCCCGAAAATCTTAACGAAAAAAAAAAACACTAGCTACTTGAAGCTTATGAGGGTGTTTTTTGCAAATGCAAATGCAATTTTTCCAAAAGTATAGGAACACTTGACAAAAATTCGCATTTCTAAGTTTTCCGCTACAAATAAAATACCTATTGTACCTATATGATGTGTCCCATAAAATTTGGGATTCAGCCGACATTTACCTCAAAAAAATAAATCACCAATGCATTTAGAGGACAAAAAGAGAGAAGAAGGAACAAAACTGTTTTTAAACACAGTTCCTTGTAAATAGTTGAGTATAATAAGCTGTACATTTTAGATATTAATTTACATACTATGTATAGCCATTTTACATATTTCAGAGACGGTTACTGAGCCAATATTTAAAAAAGTGCCAATTTGAAGTTGGAGTTTTCTGAAAAAAAAAATTTTTTTGCAGAAAAAAACTAATATTGGATTTTAAGTCTAAATTGGGTCTAAATGCAAGAAAATAAAAGGGGGGAGGTCAAGGAAGTTATTTACCCCCTCCTTAGATTACTCACTTTTAAGCCGTTACAGATCTGATGAATGTTACAGATCTGATGTTAATATGAGTTACATATTTGAGTTTATGCTTTCAGTCTTCATTAACATCTCTAAATATGATATCATTTCCTTGCATTTTTAATATAGAATTAAGATAATTATATTAAAATATATATATTAGGCTAAAATATCAAATTTCATTATAAAAAAGCATTTCTTGGAAATAAAAATGAGCGATAAGGTTTTTAGATAAAATAAATTATGAGATTACCAAATCCAAGCTAATAAAACATTTGTTTTGTTTTGAACCAACACACAACTTCAACTTTTTCAACACACAACTCTGCTGCTTGCTTTTCTTTAATTAGTTGCAGGAAATTTAATTTCTTGATCAGAAATTCAAATTTAGCATGCTAGTTATTATCTAGTTATTTAGCGAAGTTATGAGAAATTGAAGCACAAAAAAAAAAAAAAATAAATAAATAAATAAATAAAATAATAATAATTAATTAACTTAATTTCTGCAGTGTCAATTTTTCTTATTTTACTAACTTCTATTGTTAGGTCATACAAACCACAAATGAAGCAATTGTACTAAAACGCATTGCTTTTCATTTTTTAAGAACATAAATATTCAATATAAATGACTAGAACCTATGATTTTTGCTTTTTATAATTCTGAAACGTGTGAGTTAGTTCTGTAACATATTCGCTGTTTTTCAATGTTACCGCTCTGACTGTTACCGATCTGACAAACTGACAAAGTTTTTTTTATATTTCCGAGTCGATAGCACTAAACCAAAATCAAACACGTGGTTTTTTCACTTGTAATAAAGGACTATACTGATATATAAAATTATTTTTAAAATAATAAAAACTGCACATTTTAGAGCGTGTTACCGATCTGATGACTCAAATGACACACATTTTATAAAATCACTTTAAAATATCTTACCTACAATTTTAGATGCAGAAATGCAAATTTTTGACTACGATTCGATAAAACATCCCACCAGGTACTCAGTATCACGTGGTATAGGTGCAGGAAATGATTTTGGGAGCCTAAACATAGATCGGAAGTTATTGTTACCACTCTGACGGCGGAACTTGGGACACACTTATTTCGCATCGGCTAGAAAATCAGAAATCGATTAAAACAAAAATGAAGTAAAATATTAACAAAGGGGTAAAAATAGAATCGTTTTTTGTGCAAGTGCGTTTTTTTTTGGGGGGGGGGGTAGTTAGAAAGTGCGCATGACCTGTTTGCATGCTAAACTTTGCTACTGGGGACCCGTTACCGATCTGATTTTTGATGCATAAAAACAATATTTTCTGAAGGAAAAAAAATTTTTTTCTGATGTTATTACATGAAATGAAAGCAGAACCTTATCTTCTTTCTGGGGAAAATTATTTTTTTAACTAGTTATTGAAATACTAGTGAAAATTCACTTGGGACTCAAATTGGCACTTTTCTAAATATTAGCTCTACTATTATATTTATCGTGATAAAAATATTTCTTTCAGTACTAAGTTTTATTTGCCAGTTGTTGGCTCATACCACGCAGAGTTTTCAGTAAAGCTGTACCACACCTTTAGAAAAGATAACATCAAACAAAAGAAATATCACACCAACATTTGAATTCAAAATACTATAAATTCATTGAAATATTAAACATTTAACGTAATTACTTTTTTCCATCACAAACAAGAGCAAACCCAATTTATAAGTTCAAGAATTTAAACACTGTAATGTCTATTACATATATCAAAAAAGTGCAATATAAAAAAAAAAAAAAACAATGCCTTTGTAGCAATGAAAATCATTTATGAGTTGTTGATCATAATCATCGTGGAACCAGCTGAAATTTTCAGAATTTTAGAAAACAGATAATAGTCTTGTTACCAGCAGTTTTCGTTAAAAGTTTCGATCTAGAAACGTCGGCAAAATGGAAAAGCAAAACTTCCCAACCAAATTAATATAGTTTTACGTCGGAGCATATCCACGACGTTCCAGTAATAACTCGTCGTAAAAACTTTTAATACCAGTTCGTCCAACACGTTTATAGAAAATATTTCCCGCTGCTGTGGTAACTTTTACCATTTCATCGTCATCTGTATTATGCTTCGGAGCTTCTGGGTTCAAATGGAGGTAATGTGTTAGAAATATATATCAATGAGAAATACGTAAATTTTACAGGACTGGAGCACCAACCAATATTCCTGAATGAATTAACTTCTAACTAAAGCTACCCCTCCCCCTTTAAAGTAGTATTTTAACTGCATTCAAGATCCAAATTGTTTCATCTCTCATATATATACATACATATATACATACAACCGAAGGTCGATATAACGACTATCTCTGTTCCACAGAAAAATGTCAGTATAACGAGTGGTCGCTATAAAAGGTAGAATAGTTTTATATGGGTGCGTTAAAGAGATAAAGTTTGGACTTTTCCCACTGGTCGTCATAATGGGATGGTCTTTGTAACGTGCAGTCGTTATAAGGAGCGTTGACTGTATATATAAGAGCTTCCCCCTGAACTAAAATAAAGTCAGCGGTACAAGTGAAAAACGACCTGTCTTATATTTTTAAAGAGCAACTTTGCATTGTATAATATTGGCTGAAATCAAATGTCACTGCCGCGTAACACTGATGCATATTAATCTCTCCACTGTGTGAAAACGATTTGACAACGTCATGTTCAATATCATTATTTCATCTCCTTTTAAATGATTTTTTTTCAAAATGTCACAGAAAGTTTGGCAGATTATTCCCATTCAAACTTTCCTGAAACGTTTTGAATATTTCTATTCCGATAACGAAGAAAAACAAAAAGTCAGAAGGAATTTTACTTTAAATTCATTAAAGTTATTCGTGCTTAGTTGGGAACATTGAAAAGCCTAGGCAAGGAATAAAATGCTTCAAATCCTATTTGAGTTTGCTGCGGCAATGTGTTTTTTTAAAGCTTGCTTTTATTCTTCACGCATTGGGTATTTGTAAGACACATTTGCGTTTATGTTATTTATATTTTATGTTACTTTCAAATCATTAAATATATCTCCATAGGTAGCTCGATATTTTCAACAGTTGTTGAATCTTATTCTCTGGAAAGATGACATTGCTTTATATGACATGCCTCATGAGAATGAATATGTTAAAATATTAATTTTACAGGAAGCAAAAAAATTATTAAACATGAATGCAAACATTGCTGTTCATTTAAGTTTCAGAAAAAAAGTAAATGATACATAAAACAAGATAAATTTTTGCCAATTAATCCTACAGAAGAAGTTTTGCCCGGAACGAAACTATCGTACTTTCCCCTATCCAGTTCAGCCTGCTCTTTGAAATAACGGTTTAAAATATCCCCTCTTAGTATAATAAATACTCAATGTACCTTACCGTTGTAATTTGACATTTTGATCCCGCATAATAGAACATCCTGCTTATTATAATAATATTTCGTGGAAAATTGGTAATTCCATTAAACAGTCTTGACTGTATTGAAATTAATGTGGCTCAGGTTATGACGACAATCTGTAGACAGTTCTAAGGGTGACGTGATAACGAGTTTTGACTGTGTATCATGTTTTAAAAAAGGTTCGTCAGTTAGAGCAAAGCTCTAGTCAAGTCTAAACAAGGCAACTTTAAGATTAAACACCTTAAACTACTTCGTCCAGGGTTGGCTAAAAAAGCTTACGAGCCACGAGCGTCAACAATTTCACTGGCAACTACGTCATTCATTTTGACTCACGAAGTTTACATTCCATCTGGTTACATTTACTTATATAGGACAAAATTCAGTACCCTTATTGAAATAAATTGAAGAGAAAAAGAGTTAATTTTGACAGAAAAAAAAATCAGGAATTCTTTAAGCTGCAAAATTTGGATTTATTCAGCCGTATGAGAATTTCTATCTAAGCTCAAATGTGTTTTAAAAATTGTATTTCATATAAATATTGCTGCTCGCTACTTAAAACATAATTTTAGTAATTTATCAGTCTCTTAATTTATGTGCATACTTCGAGTCAGCACTGTATTAGCATTTATATGTTCTTCGACGATTCATACTTGATATAGCTTGCATGACTTTACATACACGATAGTGAACACTAGCTCAGAATCCCCCTTGTATAAATAGTACTTTGTCTTTTTCATCCTTTAGTTTAGCGTCACCATTTACACAATATACTTCTTAAGTTAATATTTCTTCTCTAATAATCACAGATTTCAGTACATGACGAAACGAATTATTACATAAAACAAGCTTAACTTTATCTCCCCCATTAATCCCAAAGGTCGAGTTAGAAATAGTTCAAATAATGTATCTATTTCCTGATTACTCTGATTATTAAACATAGATACCCCTGATTGACGCAATATTAGCTATTATATCACTTGTGTAGTCCTTGTAAATGTTTAGGGAATCGCATAATCGCATACAGCAATTAATACAAGTATATGTGTGGTAGAATATGCGCAGCATTGTAATTAGCACTAATAAAATTATGTCGCAGCTGTCAGTTTTGGATGGCATGTCTCAAAGTTAATCAGTGTAAGCTCTAATTCATTTACTCTCAATATAAGAGTGGCGTAATTATTAACTCCAAACTGAGAAACATTTTATAATAATATTGAACCCCAGCTCTGAACATCAGGTATGTAAATTAGTATTTACTCATCAGTATTCGGAGAACAATCGGACAACATATATCTCGCTTCATGGGCTCTGTACTTATTGCTTTTGCAAAATGTTCGTTATTTTCAGCGATACGTTCTAGCGTTCTACGATGATAAAAAATATAATTGTGTGTCTGTGCTCATATGTCTGCGTATTTAGCATTTTAAACTTTACAATACGGGTATTTCTGTATTGAGCGCAGTTTTAACTTGATCTTAGAAAGTCTGATATTCCGGTTTCATTTTCCAATTAACTTTAATAACAACTGAATTACAGTAGTACGAAATTATTGAACAGAACGAGGTTTGTGTCCACTACGTGAATTGTATTGATGCTGGAGGTTAACTACAAAATTCAGCTCTCAATTTTTCTTTAAATATTTTTGAATTCCTATTATTAAAGATGATACATAAAAATGGTGGCACTTTTTCTTCTGTGTTTAGAAAAAGCAAGAAAAAAAGGTTGAATAATTCAGTTTCACTGGAGTATTTTTATTCGAATCATTTTAGTGTCGTTTGTATATTTAAGCGAGATATATTACTATTCATGATTTTTTATGGATCCTGTATCAAAAAGCACTAAAGAAAATTCTGGCAATAAGCACAATTGAAAACGCAAAAAAAACTATATTTTCATATTTTACAGGCATACTACGAGTGAACTCTTGGTCGCTGGAGATCATCAATACTAATCTAGTTACACTCTGTTTAACGTGGCGCTATTAAAATTATTGATTGGACGTGTTCTCCATATATGCACTTTCTCTAGAGGGAGGGGGGGTAGCAAAGGACGTATCCAGTTTTCTTACTCCTTTTGTTGTTTGATTTAGTACAATTTTGTAAGCGGGCACTCTATTGCTTCAAAAAAAAAAAATCATTTCATTATTATAAACTTAGTTATAAATAAACGTCACAATTAGTCAGTTCAAACGAAATAAGTTCTTGTACAGTTCAAGTAAAGCAAAATCTGCTTCTCTTTGTTAATCTCCACAATGAAGTAAATAAAGAAATCTGAAGATTTGAAATGTATTTAAAATTCCTCCAGAAGTGTTAAAACTTTTGATCCCCTCCACATTTAGTTATTTTGCTGAAAAATACTAAGTGATAATATTCAATCACTGAAAATGCATCTTTTACACAATGCGTATTTTCACTTAAAGTGCATTTTAAATGTTAAAGTACTTTTTCAAAATTTTTACACAAATCTTCATAACTTCGAACAATTTCTTGAATAAATAAAAAAGAACGGAATATTTTGTGTCAAAAAGAAGGAATAAGATTCCCTAAAAAGAAGGGAAAAACACACAAGAAATTTAATATGTAACGAGCTGTAACGCAGTACAGAACTATGCCAAGAAAAGACCAGATTTTGGGCCAATGAGCGTCTTGAGTAGAAACAAATTGCAAAATCTAGAGTGAAGCTGCTTTGTTCTAGAGCTTAAGAAACCGCACATTTCTTAACCTGGAGCTTGCATATTAACGAGAAAATTTGCATGATTCTAATTTCGTCGAAAATCCACATGAGTTTTAGATGCTTAGTAAAAACTCTTTCTTTTTATTTTTTGCATGAAAATAAAAGTTGATAAAAGTTTCTTTTCCTTAAATTTTTTAATTGCATGCAAATGGTTTGGGAATGCTTTACAAAAAATAAATAAGTTTCTAAACTGCAATATTATTTTGGAACGAATGCAATTCATAGGGAAGATTTTTGTATTAAACGGAAAAAAGGAAAACTTCAAGTTTTATAAGAGGTTGCTCGTGACACTTTAGTATTTATTAAAGAGAAAACTAAAAATTTTGTTTTACGCTAATGTTTCATTCGACAAAGAAAACAATCTAGTTAGATGAGATGTTTCATTAGACTTAAGGTATTAAATGGCAATTTACTGTTCTCAGTGTGTTTTTTTTTAAGTTTTTTTTTTCTTTTTTTGAATGCCCTACACTCATCATTGATGAGTTAGCAAACATTAATATCACGAAGCATTTAAGCACGAGCAAGATAACAAACATTTAATCATTAAAAAAATGTTTGTGTTATACATCGTGCTTTCTTTTGGTGCTGGTTTTTAATTTAGATCCTAAAACTGACACTACTGTATATTTTACGTCAAAATTTAAATTTGACCAAGTTGATCACGAAAGAGCTAAGAAAAGAAGAAAAGTACCAGTACTTATTTATTTTGTGCATTATAAGGTCTACATCTTAAATTTATCATTTTTATCCGTTTTTAATTTGTATGGGGTTTTAGTTAAAGCTAGGCTAGGTATCAACACACAACAAAAGCATCGTGTGCAATATTTTCTACTATGTAGCTAGTTTGTCAACTGCATTACCCAAACAATGGAAATAATAAAATAATTTTGGAAAAAAATACAACCGACTTCAGTTGGAAATTGCTCTAAAAAGTAAAAAAAAAAATTTTTCTTTGAACACCATCGAAACTACTTTTAAACATAGGTTTTGAACTCGGCGCAAAAACAATGTATAGAATCATACGCAACTGTAATTCAACTATATACGTTTTAATGGATCCAGGTTCTTTAAAAGCATTCGCATACATTTCATTCATTATCACACATTCGTGTAATGGTACAAATATTCTGCTTTTAATTTTCAATGGTTTCTCCGAAAAATGTTGGCAAAATATGGTTAAATATCATTTGACCTATAATTTTTGCGCCGACTTCCAAACTTAAGTTTAAAAGTAGTTTCGATGGTGTTCAAAGAAAAAAATTATTTTTTACTTTTTAGAGCAATTTCCAACTGAAGTCGGTTCTATTTTTTTCCAAAATTATTTTATTTTATTCTTTTTAGTGTAAGTGTACTTATGAAATAAGGTAATGTTTCCATTACGGAGCTTCACCTAATTTTCTTAAGTAAATGCTCCATAAAATAAACTGAAAAAAAAGGAAGAAACTATCAACGCGTCTAAAGTTATAAACGATTGACACTAAAAAATAATTTTTGTTATTCTCTGGTATTTATTTGTGTACTATCTTAATCAAAGCCATTTAAATATCAACTGTTTGTCAACTAATTTATATTTCAAAGCAATTTTAGTATCTCGTTGTTCATAAGATTTTAACACATACTACGTACGTTACCGCTAATGAGTTTCATGTTAGATTTAGTTAAGCCTTGGTTCAAATTTTTCATCATGATTACTATTAATATTGCTGTTGCGAGGCAAAAATTTTTTGCAACAATGGATTGAAAATTTAATCATTTAGTGGGGAAATGACATGAAATTTACTGTTTTCCATAATAACTTTTTTTCTAGTGAACAAATATCGTCATATGAGTACATGGTACCTAAGAGACATCATTTCCTATCGATTTAAAAAAAAAATTGTCCAAATCGGTTCAGTAGATCAGCTGTTATGTGCGAACAAACAAAAAAAAACATACGCTTTGAATTGATAACCTCCTCCTTTGTTGAAGTCGGTTAAAAAGTAAAACGTAATACTTTATTAGGTAGTTTGATTTACTTTTTGTTTTGGAAATATATTTATTCATACCAGTTGTCTATTGATATCAGTTGTCCTGTGCTCAGCAAAGGACAACCAATTAATACTATGCACTTAATATTATGTACTTAAACCATTCAAGTAAATTCCATAAAGTTTAACGGTTAAAGTGCATGTTTATAGGGGTAAGGGCATGCTTTCTAAAAAAATATAGTTAGAACACATATAGTCTAAGATCCCACCGCAGTTTATCTACACTCAATAGCGTACACTCATCACGTATATGTCAAATTAAAGCTGATTTTTTCTGAACGTGATGCCCTATGACCGCCTATGTAAGAGTGCCCGAAACCTATAGGCAGCCTGGCCTAAACAGGTCACATGAATGTAGTATTTCTACACTCATAGCGTACACTCATGACTCATTTATCAAATTGAAGCTATTTTTTTCTGAACGTGGTGCACTAAGGCTGCCTATGTAAAAGTGGCCACAACCTCTAGGCAGCCTGGCCTGAAGTTTAGGGTCCAAAAATTCAAATGGTTGCAAAAGACGGAAAAATTGGTCGATCCCTTTGCTTTTTTTACTAAAATTATTCTTTATGTGAGTACTTTTTAGAAAAAAAATTTTATGAACTTTTATTTCAAAAATTGCTGATAGGGGGCGGTTTTGTCTTTGGAGCTAAAAACAACTACTTTTTAACATTTGTTTTTGTATTTTCGTGATTGATTCAAAGAGTTAAAACTCTAACTTAAATTTTGAGCCCAAAATATCAACTAAGTTTCCGGTTTTTAGCAATACTCGAACCAAACGTCAAAAATTGTGTTTTTCTGCTTTTCAACTTGTCCTTTCATGTAAAAAAATTATTAAAATCACCTGATAATCTTAAAATAAAATCAGATGAACCCTTTTGCTACTAAAAAAAAAGAAAAAACATGTTTTCCCAATATTTTTTTACCCAGAAATTTCATATTTTACAACTCAGAAAGTGTGCATTTAATTTTATTTTCACATTATTAGTATCGCCAGATGCTTTTAATAATCTTTTTTACATGAAAGGACAAGTTAAAAAGTAGAAAAACACATTTTAAGACGTTTGGTCCGAATGTTGCTAAAAACCAGAAATTAGTTGATATTTTGCGCTTAAAATTTAAGTTAGAGTTTAAACTTTTTGAATCAATTACAAAAATACGAAAAAAAAACGGTAAAAAGTAGTTGTTTTTAGCTCCAAAGTCTAAAGCGCCCCCTGTCAGTAATTTTTGAAATTTAAGTTCATCAATTATTTTTCGAAAAAATTTTCACATTAAGAATAATTTTAGTAAAAATAGCAAAAGAATCTACCCTTTTTCCATCTTTTATAACCATTTGAATTTTTGGAATCTAAACTTCAGGCCAGGCTGCCTAGAGGCCACTTTTACATAGGCAGCCTTAGTGCATCACGTTCAGAAAAAAATTAGCTTCAATTTGATACATGAGCCATGAGTGTATGCTATGAGTGTAGAAATACTACATTCATGTGACCTGTTTAGGCCAGGCTGCCTATAAATTTCGGGAACTTTTACATAGCCGGACACAGTGCATCATGTTCAGAAAAAAATCAGCTTTAATTTGATATATACGTCATGAGTGTACACTATGAGTGTGGATAAACTGCGGTAGAATATTAGACTAATAGGGATTCCAAAGTACACCATCGATGTTTTAACTAAATAATTAAAAACAGATTCCAACAGCACTATTTTATGACGTCACACAAACTGACGTGTGGGTTGCTTGCTGAGTAATCACTTTTACAAAGTCAAAAATAGCGAATGTTTACAGCAAAAAAAGTAAAGCAAAATTGTACAGAAAGAATGTAAAATACCACTGGCAAGTACGTAGAGAAAGTGCGATTTTTCTCCTATAATACTCGAATTGTTCATGTAAAGAAGCTACCAGAATGTTAATTTTACATTTATGTCCATGGTTTTTTACTCACTAGAAAAAAATGTAGTATCTCACAAATTTAGGCTCAAAATCTACAATTTATTGCCTTGTTTACCATTTTAAATATCTAGATTTATTTAATTTAATAATTTTAAAATTATAAATACGAAACAATCAATTATTCTATTAGCTTTTAAAAACAAACATTTAACCTCATTAGTAATAATTTTATCAAATAAGATTTAATTGAGTTTAAAACATCTTTAATATATTTTTGATAGTTAAACAAACTGAGTAGTATTCTCAAATAGTTTATAACAATAATTTTCGAATTGCACACAGCAATTAAATTTTAAGCATTGCAAATCAAAGAGCCATATAAAACCTCATCTTTACTTAGGGGAACTCTTAAAAGGAAACACTTTCTGCTACAGATAGTGCTTCGAAATTTATTCTAACGATTCATTTGGAATTCTTATGAGGAATTAATTCATTACTGAAATGGTTGTTCCTGTCTCTTTAAACTCATTACTCATTTGAAGTAATGATGCAAAGATACGATTTTGACGTTTCACTCAATGCTTTTTAAATTCTTTAAACGAAAATCCTGTTGCATTACTTTTTTTTACTGTTCATGCATGGAAAGGCGCCCTTAAGTATGTTGGTAAGTTGTGTTTGAAAATTCAAGTTCATTATTCATTTCGATATTAGTCCAGGACTTAAAAGCTATGAACGTTTGTGACAGTATCTTTAAAATATTCATTGTTTTATAAAACAAAAAAATTGCCTTGCAAAAGTATTGTGGTACACATGCATTAATTGCAAATGTTTAAGACCGTTTTTCTAACACGATAGCTGCAGAAATTAGGCCAGTAATATTATAACAGTAAGCACGTCGTCGTGTCGTTCATTGTTGTTTTCCTTTCAAACAATACCGTTTTGTACGCCACCGCTTTCCTTCAAAAAAAGTAAACTAATGAATGACCATTAATCCAAAGCAAACAGAGCAATGGGTGCTTTCCAATAAAAATGGTAAAATAAACAATATCGGCTTAACGGAAATGACATAGTCGTCATTAAATCGGAAGGTAAAAAAGCGCATATTCAACTCTGAACAGAATCCAGTCAGATCAAATATGATAGCGCAGCCGGAAAAATCATTTGCCCGACCCATAAAGAAACGTTTCGTACACTACTAGTAGGTGAAATTCGATCGAACCGATCATAAGCGAGTTGAATTTGCCCCTAATTCAGCAAATTGTTGAAGAAATTATACTACACTGCAACCTTTCTTGACAAAAACATCGTGACGTCAGTGTGACTTTTGCGTGACGTTAGCCTATGGAAAACGAGCTAGATAAAACGTCAGAGCCTACTTGGCGAATTAGAAAATATCGCTGACTGCTTGTGAGCTCTTATTGGTTCCGCCCGTAGTGACGTTCAGTGTCAAGTTAAGTTGCTTTCTAGTATAGAAGGGATGAAATACAGCGTGGACACTACATAATTCGTACTCTAGGTACGTTTTAAGATATTTAGAATGATTTGAGATGTTCCGTTCCTGCTCGCTAACACTCCAGAAGATTGTTTCCAAGGGCTCGCTAAATTTCTAATTTTGGGAGGTGGGAATTCTAAACCACTCGAATGAGACTAAATTTTACTGCATGTTAGAGTTTAACGCACCTGTATATAAGGGCTTGTGAGTATTTTAATTTTTTTCATTTAAAACTCCTCAAAATTTTAATCTAAAATTTGGGAAAATAGTTTGAAGTTGACTTTTGAAAAATCCTATCGGGTCCAATATATTGTAGTTAAATCGGCTCTGGTTTGTACCATATTGGTATGAGTCCTACTGGAGTCAACCTGACTAAGCTCAACACATAACCAATTCCAACCCCAGTTTAAGCATTTATTTTTTTTAGTTTTTCTTGTAGTTTTACTTTCAGTAAGTTCCAGCCAAAATGAATCATGCACTAAAAGCAACATAATGTCACAAGAAAATATTGCCGAAGGAACACTATCCAAAACAAGATTAACAAGCCACTAACATCAAGCAAAATATTTCTTCTAAAGTGTCGAGCTGCAATAAATTATAGAGAAAAGATAAATGAAGCGAATTAAAGAAAACTTCTGTTTTTTATATTCATGGTTTCTCTAATGTACAAGAAAGAGGGTCCAGATTCATATTTTTGTATCAGAAATAACAGATATCTTAATGCAATATATTTATCTCAAAAGCTAATAACAACAACCCATGACTATACAACTGATTAAAGCTTGAAGTGCAAATTCTAATTTTACCGATGGAGAAATTTAAACGAGCAACGCTTGCCCCATTAAAGAAGAACACTTTTGTGATACGCATTGAAATATCAATTATTTGTACGTTTTGCTTTCAGGCGAGAGAAGCACTTCTTTCCAGTCGATAGATTAGATTATTAGTCAAGGTAAAATGTGATTAGTTGTATTGCGAGCAATTTGTGCTACAGCAAATTGCATTTGTTGAAGTTACTTCGTGCAGAAATTTCCTCCGCTCGAATGACCTTCTTGTAATCAGAAATTTCCAACGCAAAAGCGAAACATACGAGTTATGTTACATAAAGCAATAAATTATATTTATCACACATTAATTGTCAAACCTTTTAATTATAATAAGATTGACTATAACGGGGATTGCAAATATCTGGTTAAAGGAACAGAATCGTTCTTGAAAAAAATGCTCCAGCTGTTTAGACAATAACATACATAACAGTCAGTTTTACTTTTTCTGTAAAAAAAGTTAATGATGTGACAAATATAAAATCTAAAAGCAGTTGAGAGTAAAAGTACCACAAATCATTTCTCTTTTAGGTAAGTTCTTCTAAGATGTGGATAAATGTGTTGTACTTTCATGGTTTGCCACCAGAAAAAGTAAGAATTAATTTGTTTTTTAGTCCTACATATTTACTGCAAAGAACCTAGTTATTGACGACATCTAAACGACAAACTGCTAATGAACTAAATTTCAAATGCTAATTCAGTTGCTATTATAATTGCTGTATTTTATATAGAAGTAATTTAGGGAGGATACTTGCTTTAGGGTTCTGAGAAACACATTTAGAAAATTGATGGTTAAATATATCTATTCTTTATATCAGTTGTAACTCGAATAATTAAACTATACCCCTTGTCTTGTGCGTTTTGTAAGATTCCTGTACCTCAACAAATTTGACCGCTGAAAGTTAATGATTCAGAAAGATGTGTGAACATGCGACACTGTTGATAGTATTTGGGAAATTCTTGAAGAAATAGCAGAATGGAAGATTAGTTTCAAAAATTAAACATTCTGGGCATTTTTTGCAACGGTCGACCTGCTTCTCCTATCATTTCTAAAAAGTCAAGCAAATGAAATCACATCCATTTTACCAACAAGATGTTAATATATGCTACTTGATTGAGTCGAAAAGTAAGGATACATGAAGATTAC
>JAXGGA010009173.1:0-52758 GCA_038373865.1 Uloborus plumipes | reverse complement strand
ACGATGAATTTGACGATCCCACCGGAGATGATGCCGGAGAAACTTTTGACGTCTCACTCACTACGGAAGACGTTGAACCAGCAACTCCTGATCCATCAGAAATATCCAAAAGGAGAAGATTGCACTGAATTTCCAAATTATGTATTACATGTGAATTAGGATTACTAGGAAACAGCGTTAAAAAAAACGCGCAGCTTACCTTGACTCAAGACTGTGGAATCGAGTTTTTCTGCGAAAACGCGTTTTAAGTAACTCTTAACTACGCTCGTACGCCGAAACTATAGAATTTACAAAAAAGTTTCTATGATATAAAATGTAGGAAATTTTCTCTAGTTTGTTTTGTATATTGATGTTTTTGTCGTAGAATAAGTCAGAAAGGAGTTGTAATCAGATTACCTCTTATAGGCGCCATTTTTCAAAATGGCGGCGCGAGTGGCAAAGGTACGAGGTCGCAAAGTGAAAATTCGAAAAGAGCACATCAAAATTTATAAATGTACCAATTTTCAAAACTTCCGGAAAACTTTCCAGGTAAACCCCTTTTTTTCGACCAAATGACTGGAATAAATGGTTTGAAAAAGATAAGAGAGCTATTTCGTGCTCCTTGAAGGTCACAAAGTTGAGCCCTAGGCCCTACGTAAGCGCTTTGTAGCCCATGGTGCCTATGACAGGCAGAGCCCAGAGAGGCCCGTCTTCCATCTCAGAGTCGGTGGACTGCCTCTGCTGATTTAGGATAGGTCATCAATTTTCCCTTTCATTAACTGACAATGAAAAGGACAAACCTCAACCCTTGTTGCCGGCGGCCGACGTACGAAGAAAACAGTGGTATCGAAATACTAACACATGTTTTCGGTTCGACAGAGTATTCTGTAAACAGTTGCAACCCAATCGTGCAGTTGTATGCCTTTTGGTGTTTTTCTCCCACTTTGACTTTCATTGTATAGTATTTTCTTTTTCAAAAGAAGAGCAAATTTGCAATCGTGTTTCAGTGATCATTCAAGAACAAGAAGTAATCATTGCGATGACAACACCCTGGTGACTTTTTTTTTCAAAATATTTTCACACATAATTTAATCTTAAGTTTATGCTTTATATTTTAATGCTCATATTATAAAAAATCATTAAGTATATAAAAGAAGGAAAAGTTGTGTATTTAAAGATTTTTAAAACATGTTTTATGTGCTTGATTTAATGTCTGATTTATTTTTAAGTGTTAATTATCTTTTTGCATTTAGAATAATTTCAACACACTTTTATTTATGTTTATTGTTTTATTTTCACGTTTTTAGTGGCAATAATAGCATTTCAGTGTACCTCAAAACTGTGACATATAAAATGGTCATACACGCAGAAAATAAACAAGTAAATAAATAAGATAAATAAATAAATAAATAAATAAACTCATTAGATGCAATCCTTAGTTGCGATCATCTCTATGATATTAGTAAATCAAAAATCATAATTTTTCCACTATGACATTGTTGCTACGAAGGAGCATTCAAGGTTCGCATTCTTCCTAAAATTCCATTAAAAATTTGCATCCAATAAAATTCCTAAAATTTTGCCGGTGTTCTTAAAAAAGTTGGAAAACTTTACAGGGGTCTGTTTGGGAGAATTTAATGGACTTTTTACGAAGTATTTTATTGCAAAAACTGACACAGTTTTCATTTTAGAACGGACCTTTTGCACAATTCTTCTGAAAAACGAACTACTTAATCTTTAAAATATATGCAGTCAACGCTCGATATAACGACTATCTCCGTCCCGCAGAAAAATGTCTTTATAACGAGTAGTAAGAGCTAGAACTTTTGAAAAATACATATGCATCATGCATGTTCAGAAGTTTCATTAAAATTGGATATTTTTTAAATATTGAACAAAGTACTAAAATTATTTTTCTTTCATTGGAATTGTAGAATATATTAGTGCTAAACACTATAACAAATATTAAACAGATTTTAAATTAGAAAATGTAGGGGGAAAATTATTGCATACTTATACATCATTTATTCCACGAACAAAAATTAGAAATAACTGTTTGCTTTTTTGCAAAACGTAATTTTCCATTTTGGTTATAGATGGTACATAATGTCCAGTACTTTGTTTGCAATACGGAAAAAAAAAAATTAAATTCTTAATAGAAATAGAAAGATTTTCAATGCTATAAGCTATCATTACATCCTTCTTCATCCGAAGATGTACAGGATACATTAATTTCTTCTCTCTCACTGTAGAAATATTATCCGCTGAATTTGGTCGCTATATTAGATTAAATGATACAGAAAGGTCGTTATAACCAAAGCAAATTAACATAGAGTATATAGAGATAAAGTTGGGGTATTTCTTAACTGTCGTTATAATGGGATGGTCATTATAACGTGTGGTCGTTATAATGAGCGTCGACTGTATTATATAATATTGATTACTAGTAGACAGATTATAAATTGCAAATTTATATTTTTCATGGTAAATTTTTACCGAAATAAATAAACGGTTCATTTAACGGAATATTATAAAAATATTACTTGCTGTGCAATTTTGAATAATGTTTTAAAGAAGGTTTGAATTTCACATGCTTCACTTTCCTTTCACTTAAATGATAAAGTAAACATTAGCCCGCTAAAACTTGACCCTCTTACAAAATTTCTGGATCCGCCTGTACACACACACACACACTCAATAATCGAAAATTAGCCTTGTAATCGTGTAATTTGACGCTTTTTCCCAAACTATTTTCACATATAATTTAATCTTAGTTTATGATTTATATTTTAATGCTCATATTGTTTTTATCAATGAGTACATAAAAGAAGAAAAAGTTGTGTATTAATAGATTTTTAAAACATTTTTTATGTTTAAAAAATATTAAATTTTACACGAGAATTTTATTTTTAAGAATTTTATAATTCCAATATTGATTATATGTAGACAATTTATAAATTTCCAATTTGTATTTTCCGTGATAATAGTTTTTTACCAAAATAAATAAATGGTTAATTTAATAGAATATAACAAAAAATATTACTTGCTGTGCAATATTGTATACTTCATTTACATGCTTCATTTTCCTTCCCCTTAACTAATAAGGTGCACCAAAACTTGACCCCCAACAAAAATTTCTGGATCCTCCTTTGTATGTATATATAATATATATTCCTCTCAAAGCTGTAATCGTGTAATCGAAATCGTAATCGACTTATAATAATCGTAATCGATCACATTCTTTTCATAATCTAATCGTTGCTGTAATCATAATAGCGATTTGGCAGAGGGCTGTAATCGTAATTGTAATTGTAATCTCTAATTTTTTGTGCTCGTAATCATAATCGTAATCGATTACATTTTCTCGTAATTGACTCCAAGCCTGATATATATATATATATATATATATATATATATATATATATTTTAAATTCAAAATGACAAGCATTCTGAAGGTAAAAAAATCTAGTACACAACTTTCCTTTCCTTTATTATATTTAGAAAGTTTTTTATTTGTTTATTTATTTATTATTCCGCGAATTTATTTTTTTTTACGAACTTGACCACAGTTATAATAGTGTCTGTTTTCGTATATTCACTCCTAAAAAGTGACTTTCACTCCTCTAAGAAAGGTTAAGGAGTATTTTCACATTTTGAAAAAAAAATCTCCAGTAATATTTATGGTTTCAACAACAGAAGTGTTGCTTAGAAAAAAAATCTTGGCATTAGATTAAGGCATTTCAAAAAGAGAACGGAATTGAAATTTTTAAAACTTTTGCAAGGATTTATAATTTTCTAATTATTATCTACTAGTTTTCAAAAGGTTTCACGTTATTTGTTTCGTATTCTAAAATTTCATTCAAATAGCAACCTTTCATACGAACCAATTATGAAAAAAAAATATTGTAATGGAGGTGATACGTGCCAATACGGCGTTCCAGTATATTACTTCAAGGAACACTGTTTAAAATATATTTGAGAATACAAATTTCTATCCTAAAAAAGATTAGTTTAACTCTATTTAAATCTGAATAGTGCCTGAAATGGACATTTTTAAGAATCTCTTCTAACCATAAATCAATAACGTCATTTTAAAAGGCGTAAGCCTGTCTCAGAAAATGAAGATAAAAGAGATGCCATATTTTGCCATTTGACGAGTGTTATATATTTGACATGTTTTTTTTTTTTTTTTTTTTTTTTTCAATATCGCTTATTAGTATCCAAGAAATATCATTTATTTCTAATGTACTGTCTTAATATTAATGTACATCTATTTTTCTCACATACATTGTATGGAATTAAATAACGTTTTTTTATACCCCCCCCCCTCTCCTCCCAATGATCTATGCACAAACCATGACAATGTCAATTAAATTTTGAAAAAAATTTTAGCATTGCGTTTTGGTAAGAAAAAACTTTACACTATAACATTGATTATTAGGTTTTTTTTCATAAAAAAGAATTTTTTAATTTAATTTTATACATGGCTTGAATTTTTTCATAATAGATTGGATAGTCTAAGAAATTCAAAGACTGTTAAGAATATATCAAGATAATAATTAATTACCCCGAACGCAACACTTTCAAATAATTTGTCAGTATATAATCTTTAGGATTATTTGATTAGAGTACTCCACTAACTAAAGGCCAGGAGATTCATTCGTAGGAATCAGATTTAGTTGTATATGCTAATTTCTGCCTTTAGCTTGCCCATCTGGGTAAATATTATAAACTAGTTTAACATAGTGCGGAAAGTATTTAACTTTCGTCAGCTGAACCAGTTATAACCTGGTCTACGTTCATTTCCCCATCTGATGTAGTTAAGGCTTTAATTTTAAGCATTTTAGACATTACTTTTCTTCTAATGCTCATTTTGTGTTGTCAGGATATAAATATGCATCAGAATTTTGTTCTGAAGCTGTAACTTCTTAAAAACTTCTGAAAAACAAAACTCAAAGATCTTATAACTAACTTTATTAAATCCCATTTTTAATTATAGAAGGATTTAATTATTTCACATTCAGATGTCGTTTTCTCTAGATTGTTCCTTGCCATTTGCCATTATATTATAAAATTTAAAACTATAAAAATTTAATCACCGTTGCAAACTTTTGAACTCCAAAGATAACAGTTCAGAAATATAAAATTATATAGTTACAGAGTTACACACATACACGCAATCGGTTTCTCGAAAAACGCTCTTAAGTAGTCTTATAAAAAAAGAAAGAAAGGAAGGAAGAAATCCAGTTTTAACCGTCAGAGAAGAACTATGCATTCTGTGTCAAAAGATTTCAACAAAAAGAATCGAAGGGGGCAATTCCATGCAACATGGGAACTCGGTGTTAAAAAAAAAATGTTGAAAATTGTCTTAATTGTTTTTTTTTTGTACGTTCTCTATATTGATTGAAGTTTACAAATTCGAGTAAGGTAACTTCAGGTGAATCATTTTCTTTTTGTAAAAGAACTTGTTCTATGAGCTCACAATCTTGTAAAAGTCTCTCTCTGCTAGACACAATTTTAAACGAGCATATTTTATTAGTTTAGCCTGTTTCCACAATTTAATTGCATTTTTTCCTGGCAGATTTATTCGATAAGAAAACAATTATTAATAGTACATTTTGAAATTTATTCTTAAAATATTTTTTTAAAGTAGTTTTTAAACCATTAAATTTTGTGTAAAGTGAGTCACGAAATCTTAATTTTTTTAATATTTCCAAATTTTATAGCTTATAAATGAAATTTTTTTTCCTGTTTCTCCTACTCATGTATATTACAAAAAAGAAATTCTAGGCCAATTTAGAGTTTTTAGCTTTTTTATTCAAAAAATAAGGATGTTTATTTTGTAACGTGAGTCACGCGAAAAGTGAGTTACAGCCAATACAAGCTAATATTAACTTCTTAAAAGTATTTAATGTGCCCTAATGGTATTTTAGGGTCTAAAGGGAGGGTTAGCACTTGTACACACCTATATATAATTAATAATACTGATGAAATTAAATATAAATAGCGTAATTTTAATTCGTTTAGTGTTTTATATTCTTTCAATTAGTGCACTGGGTCCTTGTTTTGGCCCTCAGCTTTCAAATGTGTAGCATGTGTTTATGCATGCACATATTTTTCTTCCGTATCTAAGAATGGTTTTTCATTCCAGTAAAAGAAATTTTTTAAATATTTAACGAGTAACCGCAGAATGACAGAAAAGGTGCCGAGAAAAATTGAAGCAAGAAGGGAAGTGCATTGCATGTAAACAGAAACATTGTTTCTGGATGAAAGAATGTCTAACGAGAAAAGTCGAAAAGCTAAGGATATTGTCTGTAGCAATTCAATATAAGTTGAAAAATAAACATATGAAACTTTCAAAGGAAACTTTGGCTAAATTCAAACTTCTTAAATTTCGCTTCAACAAGTATACAAATATGTAAATACACTAAGGAAGACTCGCAAAAACAAGGAGAAATTCCGTTAATTCACCTCACAGTTAAACTGTAGTCATAAGTGAGTTACTCAATACTCATCCGTAAATGTAATATACATTTGAAAAGAAGATTTCAATGTCCACCGAACTCATGCTGAAAAAATTATTCATCTCAAGAAAATCTAAGCGAAAATGATTTAAAAAATTAGCTTGAGCGAGAGAAAAAAATGTATATGTTACGGCCAAAGCCCGAAGTCCGGCCACTTCGCGAATTGGCCGGCCATTTCGCGCATTGGCCGGGACGTGTGGCCAAAGTCCGATGTACTGGAAATGAATTGCGTATATGCGACTTTGGCCGGCCACTTCGCGAAGTGGCCGGAACTCCCTGGCCAATGTGCGATGTGCTTGCTGTTCGATGCAGTTGCACTAACAAGTGCTAAACAAATTGCTGCAGATGTAAAAATAACAAACTCTTGTGCAATATTCGAAATGCCATAACATTTTGTTTTTTTTTTTTTTTTGTGTCAAATAATGATAGTCATAATTTTCTGTAATAAACTAATTCAGTAGATAATGTGATTATTTTTTTGTTTGTTAGTTTGTTTTCTCCAAGGAAGAGGAAGTTTTCATAAGAGACCATGAGTTTTTTGGTGTGAGATCTTCACGCTACTACCCACCTTAGCCTTTTTTCTGATGGACGATCCTAGGTGCCTAAGAGTGCGGATATCTCCCAAAAACTACTCTGTGGCTGTAGCGGCTTTTAGGGGGGTGGAGGGCTTCCAAAGGGATAAAAATAATTTTACTATATGTTTAATGTTCAATTGCTTTTTAATTTCTCTATAACATTTGTAAAAATTTTTGAACAATGTCTTTAAAAAAGGCTCATGTACAGCATATTTGAATAACATCACTTTGGTTGCTATGGGAATAATATAGCAATCAGGGGTTAGACAGGGTAAAAGAATACTCAGGGTTTGCTAAATCAATGGTACATAATATATATCACGATTCATTCATTCATTCATCTGCGATGGAAAAAAAATGACGATTTCGTTTTGATAATTTTTTGTTTTAAATCATATTAACAGTTGTTTCTAAATAATACCGTGCATCATTTACTAATTAGGTTAAATAATATTGTATAATTTGACATAATTTTTAATAGTGTTTCCCAACCTTTTTGAGCTCATCGCCCCCTTCAAGACGCTGACTGACACTTATCGCCTCCCCCCCCCCTCTTCCTCTAAGAACAATAACCCAAGTGAACATCGATATTATTAAAAATATAAAAACCTAACTTTAAGTTGAAGTAAAATGTACTCAATAAAGCAATTATAACCAATCACTTTTAAACTAAAAATATTAATAAAGAAATAAAAATACCTTTATTCTTTTTTTCCTTTCACAAAGTGAGCTGATATATAACTGAAGCATTTGAAGGGAAACATTCAAAATTTTCGACGTACTTTTCAAAAACAGAAGTACATTTTTCAAGAAATATTATTTTCTTTTCTACACTAGACTCAGGGGAACTAAAATCGTTGAAACTAAAAATTTGAATTAAAACAAATTGACAACTTGAAAATTTATAAAATTAGCAATAAATAACAAAATACCTCCTAAGGTTCATTCTAGGTGCAAGGAGGAAGCTCTTAAACTGTAGTTTTAAGTTCAATTAGTTTTATTCGAATTCAAAAAGCGCAAAAAATGTATTAAAGGTTTTTAATTAATTTCTTCGTTAATTAATGTCATCCGAAGTCGCCACCTAGCTCAAGACACCCCGATCAACTCTGAACAACCGGTTTCGTACATGTTTACAATTTTGGTTTTCGCTAGTTTTATTTCTACTTTTTTTTTCTCTTCTAAATACCCATTGGACTTTAAGAATTTACCGCCCCTTTGAGGAGTCCAATCGCCCTTCAGGAGCAATCGCCCCCATGCTGAGAACCACTGGTTTAATAGTTGATCGGCTTAAAATATTAAAATAATTTTTTTCACCCCCCCCCCTCCTTTTTTTAATTTAAAGGAACTTTGTGAGATTTTTTTATAAAAAATGTAGGGGGGTGGAAGCACTTTTACTTTTTTGGGTCCCCATAAAAACTATTTCTGTATCCGCCCCTGCTCTGTGGCAGATATAATGGGATTATCATTAGCGTTATGGTAAACAAGCACAAAATGTGACATATGAAAAAGGTCATGACACACAAAATGTGTCACTACCTTTTTTTTCTAACTTTGGCCGATCGCCTCTAGCCAGTTCGCGAACTGGCTGGCCAAAGCCCGAAATCAAGGAAATTTCGGACTTTGGCCGGTCATTTTGAGGCGATATTGGCCATTTCGCGAAGTGGCCGGCCACTTCGCGAACTGGCCGACTTCGGGCTTTGGCCGTAACATATATAACATTTACTTTTGTAAAATCACGTCAAATTGTAACGTGAGTCACGTGGAATTGCCCAGGGTCATTTTCAAATGATTAGGGGTTTTAACAGTGGACTACGTGTCAAAAGTGATGGAAATAAGTTCTTATAGAAAATACCAGTAATCAAAAAAGCAATCACTTGTTTAAAGTGCAACTGTTTGATATCCAAAATACAAAAAGTTGTTTTCGAGTGTCCTTGTCGTGGCACCCTGTAATCTTGTGTAACATCTTGTGTGACAAACCTTTTTCCAATTTTTTTTATATTAAAATTTATAGCTAAATTTTTCGGTTTAAGTTTTCAACTGAAATGGTCTTAATCCCGGAGCCCTGTATCTCATTTTACACCCAATATTATTTTTATTTCTGAACCATGTACAAATGGCGTACCTAGTTACAAATGGCAATACCTAATGATTGGTGATTGACCCTGTTTACTTAATCATAATCTTTTCGATAGAAATTCATTAATGCAAGAACTTTCGTCGAATAACAGTTTCATAATTCTTCTAATTACAAATCCATTTGGATTCGTGAACAGTTTTTTTTTAACTTACCAGTTCTCCTTAACGCAAAACGTAAAGTTTCTATAAAAAGCTTTTATGGTAAAAACTTAAAAAGCACTTTTGAGAAATTGAAGTTAAAATGTTAAAATACGTAAGACTAGGTTTCCCTTCTGTAAATGGCACTGCAAATTGAACATAACCAAGTTCTCATTCAAAATTTTATCGCGAATTAAAGATTTCTCAACCCGCTTTTCTGTTTTTCCTGGTGAAAACACTGATTTCGGGACAAAAATCTCCTTTCATAATGATGTAAAAAAATCCCAATGCTATAAAAAAAACCTTTTAAGAGCATATCGTAGCAAATAGAATATGTATCGATTTCTTTAAAAGCAAGCGTGTATCGCTTTAAAGAAAGTACCTAAAATATCATCTTAATTTAATTGCAACATACTTTCCTTCTTTTAAATTTTCCTTTAAATTAAATAGAAAAAAATAAATAACTGTATGCACTTAATACGGGGGGAGGGGGGGGGTTTTGTACCGTTGGAATAATTATACATTCCAATTCTGATCATTTTTATTATGACGAAGTACCATGGATGTGTTTGCAAAGAGTTACCCAAAACATAAAAAATGGTTATCCACTGGATGGCAAATAGTTGCTTATACATAGCAAAATATTAGCCTATCGCATTTGGTACATATCATTGTATATTGATATAGAGCTCCATGCTTTTGCAGAGTTGTTGACTTAAGCCACTATCTCAAATCTGTTTTGTGGGTTACTCTTTTGCTAACACATCATTAAAGTATTGTTTTCTCTAATACTGGCTACTTTATGTTCTTTCTTAGGATAAGCGAATCTTCTACTCAAGTTAGTTGAATACTTAATATTAGTAAGAATGACGAAAAAGGTAAACGATTTACTTTAAGTATTATTCTATAAAAGCAAAAAAAAAAAAAAAGAAAAAAACAATAATTTCAGTTGAATCAAAATTACAAGCCATTGAATTCACATGATTTTTTTGTCCTTGATATGCATTTATTTATTTATATTTATGTATAAATATTTCATTAGAATGAAACTGTTTAGTATATTAACAAGTGTTAATAATGCAATTAACAAAGAATAGAGGCATTAGTGATACAAAATCCAAAAGACTGAACTTGGAGACAGCTGTTCTTTTTCTTTAAAATTTTTTCTGCTCATAAATTCATTAATAAATTATTCGTGAGATTTTGAATTACCATAGCCACAACAACAATCAAAGTTATTTTTTATGTTAAAAAAATTGCCCTAACAAATATTAACCGTGAAAGGTTTTTTTTTCTCCCCAATTCACAAAAGTAGCAGATAGCAATCTAGAAAAAATTATAATATAGGAGCCAAAAAGTAAATAATATAATATTTTCACATATTGGGCAGACTTTAGGATATTTACTCATTAAAATAAATTCTAAAGACTGCAGAGCTTCGCACTGCTTTCGTTAGAAATTAAGCCCTATTGACATGTATGCTGAAATTAAGGGCTCTAGAGGGTTTGCCCCCCACCCCCCCAAGTCTCCTCCCTTCCGCTATGCTTATTTGTTCAATATCTAATGTTTTTCCCATAACTAATTCACTATATTTCGAATTTTATAAAATTTAAAACATCTTAAAACTATTCAAATATTTTCCGTTCATTTTAAAATAAACCATTTGAGTTGCTTTTTCAATTTTAATTCCCATTTCGGTTTTTAATTTTTTTTTAATGATTCTGTAAGCTAACCACAACAACAAATTTGAAACTTTTAAAAATATATTCCGCGAATAACATTTATATTGCCAGAACTTCTTGCAAAAAAACTGAAAACTAATATTGAGACAAACATTGAAAAGTAAGCGAAACTTAAGCAAACAATTCTATTACTCAAACTAGCCCCAAGAGGATAGAAATATATTCACTTTCGCAAACTTTTATACGCATTTACAAAACCAAACAAAATTTCCAGCTTAATTAATTTCCGCTTCTCAACGAGGAAAAGCGTTTCTTTCGCAAATATAATTAATTTCGAAGTGTTTTCTATCGAAACCGCCGTAAAAATGGCAACAAAACTCCATCATTCAACAATACGGACTACAGTTACAGTGAAGCACTGTATCCTACATAATTAAACGGAAAAAGCTACACTTGTAACAATAAGCAAACCTCTTCCTGTAGAATAAGCAGGGTATTGTTGCACTCTGAAAAAACATTTCTACTTCTGACACCGTTTGTGGTTTTGATTTAGTGAATAATTTATGTTAGAACTTCATCTTTATCTTAAACTTACGACCGCCATGGTTAAAAATGTTTGCACTTCAAATTATTTTGCAAAAGAGAGACTATTTTTAAGAAGGTTGTTTTATTGAACGTGTTTACTTTGTTATTTGACTAGGAGTAAAAATTCGTTGATATGATAAAGATGTAAGCATTTTTCAAGCTTTTGGAAATAAAAATGAATATAGCGTCCCTTGGCAGTATTTTTGTAAATGAAATCTATGCAAATAGCTAGACAATATTAGTTCAGACGGGTACAAAAAATCATAAGAACTTTTCACCTCATAATCGTTTATATTTGAACTATGCAGTGAATATTTAGTAGTTGTAGAAGTACAAGGAGTAAAGAAATTAAAGAGTAATTTATTTATTTATTTATCGCTTCAGATAAAGAGAGGAAAATATATAATCTGCAGCGCATATGATTTTTGGAAAAGTTAATGCTTAAAACTTAACAAGAAGAATTAGCTAAACCTACTTACCCGTATCTCAACAATGATTTTCAAACGACTGTCATACATATCTCTCTGTGTTATATTCTCGGCTCCAAATTTCTTCAAATATATAATTTATTTTCAGGAAGTAAAACAAATGAAGATATACAATATATCTGACGTAGGTAAAATTAGAGCATCTTTTTTGACTATATAGTGACTTTAGGTAAAAGTAAACCAACACATTTTCCCCTCTGAAAACCCTACCTTTTGAGCTCCAATTTCTCAAAATCTATTTATTTATTCATCTTGTTTTAACTTTTTGTTGGTAATTAGCGATAATTTTTATTGTTCATTAAACCCTTTTCAAAAAAACTTTTACGAGAAAATACCAGCTAAAAAGTGCTCAAAGGACATTCATTATATTTAGGTTTTAGGGTTTGGAAGGGCTGCATTTCCTATTCAAAAGGAATACAGGGCGCAACCTCGATTTGGCGCGAGCACTGCATGCATCTACGACTGTTACTATAGTATTTGTGCTTTAAAGCATTGTTCCTTAAGAAAAGCCACTGGCATATTAATGTAACACGGCATAGAAAAATATCTTTCGTTCCTGAACAAAATCAAACTTCACCTTTCGGCATCCAACCAAACATCCCAAAAGTTTTAAATATTCATGAGCCTCCCAAACTTCAGTGAATCATTGTCGCGGTGCCTTAGAAATAAAACGCAAATCGCACGTCATTGTCGCATTGAAGAAATGACAACATGGCCTGAAAATTCAACGTGAAATCTTTTATGAAACTCGAAATCCTGACGGAAGAAAATGGCGAGAATAGAACATTCTCCGTAATTACAAGTGACAGTCGCGTCGTGCATGTGCCATCGAACTGTAGTGTGTCCCATTTCTGGGAAATTGACATTTGGGATTAGGAGAACAAGTAAAAGTTCAGTAGAAAATGATTGATGGTCAGTAGAAGTGGCACTTGCCGAGCAGCGATGAGGGAAAGCAGAACTCTTGTGTTGTATACTTTATCTTGCATAGGATTCCGATTAAAGATTTTTTTTTTTTATTCTTCGTTTCTGTGCTATTCTTGATTTTTTCTTCATTGCGTAATACAAACAAATAAGAGATGCGTAGTATACATTTCTAGATTGCAGAATAATTTGGTTAACACGATACTATTCAGTAACTCGTAATTCAAATAAACTATAGGAGGCGCTGCAGTCTCTGGCTAATGGCTGCTGAAAAAAGGTAAAACAAACAAATCCATTACTATATTACCTGCTTTAAGGCTTGGTGAATGAGAGTAAGGGCCCTGCTCCACATCAGCGTAAAACGCGACCGAAACGGAAGGCAGAAACCGAAAATCTGGGTACTTTCCATAGGAACACTATTTGCTCCATTTTACGCTTCTGCTTTATTTTTCTGCTTGCGGAAAACGTGACCGAAACTGAAGGCAGAAACCGAAAATTCGAGTACTTTCCATAGGAACACTATTTGCTCCATTTTACGTTTCTGCTTTACGCTCGCGTTTTCCGCTGATGTGGAGCAGGGCCCTGAGTTTTCTTCGTATTTATGGGATTTCTTTATTTTATTCATTTGAAATAACATAAACATCACAAGCTGTCTGAAACTTACGTTTTATCCTTAAAGCAGGAATTAGGAATTTTTCATTCCTTCTCACTGTTTTATCCCAATTAAAAAGTAATGTTTTACACCTTTGGCTAATCTCTTAAATCGTCAGAAGGTGGCATATGCAAACTCCAGAGCTGCAAATTGCCTGCTTTAAATTTTTACTTCGTTTAAATTTCTAACCAAAGGTGAAAATTAATTCAAACGCTGCAATTATACAAATATTGCAAACAGTTACTAGTATTTAGTTCTGACTTTTAAAGTTTAGGTTGAAAAATGGTTGTTAAGCAAATATCGGTTGCCATGCATTAAACAAGTGCGTGAAATCGTGATGTTGAACGGGAGATGTTCTTTTAAAATTTGAGACTTTTCACTCAAATTAAAACAATTGAAATATTTGCTTCAAAATCTCTGAACCGAAATACAATATCTTTCATTATGGATACAATAGATTCGCCTCGAAATTCTCCACTGATTGCAAAATTATCTGCCAAAGATGCATCCATGCCTGAAAAATTAAATACTGCTGAAAAGGGACTGGGAACGAAAGCAGTTGGTAAATTTGTATTGAACGCCATTAATGAACTTCATGCACAGGAGGGATCATCACTACAAGAAATTAAAAACACTTTGGCCTCCAAACATAAACTGAATGTCAGTGAACAGGCTGATGATATCTTTATGTTCCTCAAAGGTGGGGTCAAGTCTGGACTTCTAACCTTGACGAATGGCAAGTACAAGATTGCCGAAAGAGCTAGACGCAGAAGGTCTGGAAGTAGACGCAGAAGATCGGGAGGACGGAAAAGATCGAGGTCCAGAAGATCAGGAGGAAGAAAAAGGTCGAGGTCCAGAAGACGCCGTTCTTCTGGGCGTCGAAAAACGTCTGGACGGCGTCGTTCTACCAGAAAAAGACGCTCAAGGAAACATAAGCATACCCCTGGAGATGAATGCGATATGTAATACATTTTCTGTGATTAAGCCCAAAATCTCATTTTATTGATGTGAAAAACGAACGTTGGATGATCAGAATAGACAGATTCAAATTTCAACGATTAAAAGAACTAAACTATATTGTTAATTTCAGATCTCACTCCACAGCTTTCATTATTTTGAACCAATTTATTTGACGCCTGAAACAGATGAATTTAAAAAGTATTATACCGATCTAAAAAGTATATCTATCTTCTCTGAGCTTCAATTTATTTATTAGAGTGTGTTACTTTATTTATTTACTAGCAAAAATACCCGGCGTTGCCTGGGCCAGTAAAAATATTGAGAAACAATTTATAATCGCCTTTTTTTTTTTTTCCTAAACTAAAAGAACTCAAAACGTACCGCTTTGACGATTTAAAATGTCGCTAAATTTGCGGTAACTGTTTTGGGATACCTAGGATAACTTTGCTCCTCTCCCTACTTTATGAAAATATGCTTAGGTATTATAAAGTCAGTAATTTTTGTCAAAGAAAAATTGTCATTTAATGCTGAGAAAATATTACTGACCATGAAATGACGCTAAAAGTTTTTGTCCTAAGTGATTTCGAAATTAGAAGGGAGCATTTGACTATTATTTGTGCGAAAAACACAAATTAATGGTAGTTTTAGTTTTGGGGTTTGATTAATTTCGTATGCGGATTACTTTACGCTTTGACGTAAGTTTTAAAAGTTTATTAATGACAACGTACGGAATCGGCCAAAAAAAAAAAAAAAACCCTGAACTTTTCTTCAACTGTGGGAATATTATCTCGATGATTAAGATTTTGGCGCAGTTTACAAATATCAGACAACAATCGTTTTATTTTAGTTATATCGTGTAAGAAGCAAAGTATTATTACATAGTCTTTGGCGCCAAAACTGGCGTCCGTTGAAAAATTACCCATAATCTTAGTTATAATATTCTTGCAACAAATTCGGCAAGATACCTGTTCGATTGGATTCTAAGTGACCAATTGTAAGTACCCGCCCAGTCAGCGCAAACAAATTTTTAAAAATACCGTAAAATTGTATTTTTCATCCGTTACCCGATTAAGCAGGACCGACAAATTTACGAAACTTGTGAAAATAATTGATACAGTGAACAATTTACTAATAAAGGAATACAATTTATTCTAAAAAAATAATATTTTCACGCAGCAATGCACATTAAGAAACACATTGCTTAAGGATAAATATTCTACTTACACAACTAAGACTACAAAACGTTTTAAATACAAATCCTGGTAAAAGCCTGGATATTCCCCATGAAGCTGGAAAAAAAACCTTCATGATTTGACTTGAGAAAAGATTTGAACATTAAATACGGAAAGAAGAAATGATGCTCGCAATTTTAGCTTGCGACAGGGAGTTGAGATGATACACTAAATACTGAATTAGTTTGTTGGAAGCCTTTGCGGATTTATGCAAAAAATGTGCTTAAATTGGAATGAAAAAAGCGCTACTGATCGAACTTTTTCGAATATCGTTAAAATTTATAGCCTATGTGTTATTCTGATGTGTAAGCTACATTATGGTAAAAGTTTCATTAAAATCCATTCAGTAGTTTTTGCGTGAAAGAGGAACAAACATCCATACATCCATACAAACTTTCGCATATATAATAGTAGTAAGATTTATTTATTTATTTTTTGCATTTTACTTATTTATTATTAGTATTATTTTAAGTACACATCCGTTAGCCAAGCGCAAGCGCAAAATCGTCAAATAATGTATCGCTAAAAAAAGCAGAATTCCGCCAAATTTCTTACAACCATATTCGTTTACCGTTAAGCGTACTTTTATTCCGTTGACAGAGTTGTCATTCGCTTTGCTTGGCGACAATGGCGATGTTTGAGTGTTCGCTTGCTTCCGGCTAACGGAAAAGTACCTTATTTTATTATTTTTATTTATTTATTTGTTTATTTATTTTTGAATTTTTTTATTACTTCAATCAATCCAGTCATCCAATGGTTGCCAGATTTAATAATTTATCGCCGGACCTTAAACTAGGTTTCAACCTTATTTTTTATTTATTTATTTATTTTTTTTTTTTGCGAAAACTTCAACCATTGGAAGTTTGGTGATCTTTATCAGTTGACGACAAATTTTTGGCGACAATGCCTATGTGAACGTTTTTTTCTCCTTTTGCATAAACAAAGAATAGGGAAATATCTATTCGCATGCTCATCATCAGTATGGTTACCACAATAAAGTGAAAAACGTCAAAATTTGAAGATAATGCCAAATCTCCATTTATCGAAATATTCCCCTCTTTTATATATTTTCGGAAAAAGGGATTTGACGAAATTCAAAAATTTCCTTTAGTTTCGCTAACCAAATTTATTCTAGCAACTAACCAAATCAAAATAGACTGGCTTTGTTATCAGAATTTGAAGGACAGGCAATTACAAGTAATAGGTGCATTATAGCGCATTTTTAATCTTCGCGGTTAATTTTCTTTTTTTATTACTGCTATGTTTGGTCAAAGACTCACAGAAATTACTTTGGTGATACCATGCATATGCATAATTTTGTGTTTTTTAAAATCATTTTTAACAGTTAAAGTCTTACAACAAAACCAAAAAGTTGCATTGAAAGGAAAAAATTAAAAAAGCAATACAAAATAATAATTAGTTCAGACCATTAAAAGTTAAAAAAATAGCCAAATAAAAAAACAAGTTATTAAATAACATAAAGTATCCCGTTAAAATGATTCGCCAAATCAGCTCTGAATACTCGATTAAAACGTAACATAACCAACCAAAGGAATTTATCGACACATAAACAAACATTAAATGTTCCATTAAAGTTTAAAATCCGAAAAAGAGGAACAAACATGACCATGATTAAAAAGTATTTTTCAATTTTCGCGAAAATAAAAAGTAACATGTTGCCAAGTCAAGTGACGCACCATTAACGGAAAAGTACCGAGGGATAATGAGGGGCAAATTTGATGTAGTAAAAGGTATGTAAAAAAAATAATCACCTCCTCTTCGAAAAAATTTCTGGATCCGCCTATGTTTAAATGTATAAATAGAAGTGAAACTATTATAAACTTGTTAGGTACAAAGCTATATGAAATATTTTGGGGCCGATACCGAACGAAGCAAGCTTCAATCACGAAACGATCCGATCGATGGAAACTGTGTAAGTATAGTTCCGGAGGTTGGTGAAGAGGAGGCGGGAGCCCCCTAATATTCATCATTAAAAGCCTCATGCATTTAATAGTAGGCATATAACAATATGAATTTATGGTGCTATATAGTCACATACCAAATTCATTAAATGGATAATTGCATCGCGCATTGAATCCGATGTCTAACAATGATGACCGAGCTTTGCCGTTGGAAAACGGTTATAATTAACATGACACCTCCGTTGTGATTAACACATTTGGGACAACGAGTCTAAAATGAAGGTGATTCATTGTGGTCAACTATAATAAAGTCTTGAACGTCTGTACAAGTCATTATTTGGTATACACTGCAATCGAATAGACTTTTTCCACTAAATATTTATGATAATTTTGTCGCTGCTGGTGCAATATTCTAGTTAAACAAGGTCGGATACGGACTACCATTTGAGGAGGCAGGGGAGGGGGAGGGTTGCCAAGCTGAAGAATATAGACTGGGCAAGAAAAATTCCTGAAATTGCTTTTTGGGTATCAATAAAAAGTTCAGAAACGGTCAGGAATATTTCAACCAATAGGAAATAAACGTTACTAATTAAGTTCATTAAGAAAGGAAAGTAGTATTTAGAATATTTATACTTAAAAAAAAATCTGCAAGTCATAATATAAAAAATCTGGTATGGACCCCACACTACTTCCTTTTACGTGTAAATTTCTTACTAGTTGCCTTGAGTGTTAAAAAAAGTGCGTGGAGTGAGCAAGGTAACAATTCAAATATGTACTCCCCTAATCTGCCACGAAACAATGCAAAAAATATTTTGCAATGGTTAATTTTCTAAATATTGCTGATTTTAATATCATTCAGTGAATTTTTCGCAAAATATCGCCAAGTTGAACCCAAATACAAAAAATAATTTTTTCGCCAAATTTGTCGCCAACTTGGCGATATGTCGCCAAGTTGGCGTCAAACACTTGGCGACAAAAGCTTGGCGACATATCGCCAAGTGGTCGCGCCAATTCATATCACTTGAGTCTGCATTGAAATTAACACTGATTTACCCCAAAAAAGGGGTAAAACACCCCCTTGGGAACATTCAAATGCAACCACAAGAGGAGGTGCACAACTAGACCATCCTCAGAGCCTACATACCAAGCTAGAAGCTTCTACGACATATAGAATTTGAGTTATGCGACCCACATACATACATACGCACACACGTACATACAGACGTCACGAGAAAACTCGTCGTAATTAACTCGGGGGTGGTTGAAAAAAAATTTTTCGGCTGCTTATATGTTGGTAGGTACATATGCACGTGCTGACAGGTCAAAAAAAAACTAAGGAATTTTCATTCGGGGGTGAGCAAAATCAAAATTTAGACTCAAATTTGAGTGATTTTTTTTTCGCGATCACAATACTTCCTTTACTACGTAAAAGGAAAAAAGAGACTATCTATATATATAAAAATGAGTGTATGTATACAAATCCACAGTTTGCGTCAGATTTTCATCAAACTTGACACAGAGGTTCCTTGATGCCCTAGAATTCTCATAGGCGGGGTCTTGAAAATTTAAAAAATCTAAAAAGCTCAAATTCAAGTTTTTTGTCAAAAAATGACCCTTTTATATAGGAATCTAGCCTATTATTAGGCCTATTTTTTTAATCGACAAGAGCCTTTAGGTTATAAATTGATAAAATTTATGGTATTTAAATATTAGCATTTTTCCAACAAAGAAAAAATTAAAACAATGAATTTTCATTTCAAGGCTTGCCTATTTCATTTTAGCATGAAATAAGTCGAAAACAATTAAACTGCTTTTTTTTTTATTTTCGATTGATAGAGATAAACCTTTAAAGCGAGAAAGTAATTTATTTCTTATTTATCAACCTTTCTACCTCGAGGCTCGGAAACAACGATTAAGAAAAACATAAATTTTTGAATTGTAAGTATATTTAGCTACCACTCTGCAAAAATGCCTCCGAAGAAACGGAAAGCAATAGGACAAGTTCATCCTAAGGCAAAAAAACGGCTGAAAAACGTGAAAATGAGAGTCCTGAGGAGAGAAATCGAAGACTAGCGACAGTGCACATTAGAGATATGACGGCTAGAGCATTAGAAAGCAATGAACAGCGTGAGTATCGTCCAAGAGATCTGAGAGATAGAGCAACTAGATCAAGACAATCGGAGACAGTGAGTCAGCGTCAGTTTCGTTTAAAAGAACAACAAGAGAGAACTACTTCATCAAGACTAAATTTATTTATTCTTGCGCCTGAAGGTGAAACTAAGAACGTTGTTTATGAACAAGTTTTGCGTTAAATTTTTATTAGAATTTTTTGAGAAGCTAAAGTTTTATATTAATACGCACCCGGGCAACGCCGGGCATAAAGCTAGTACTTAATAATGTTAAAAAAAATCCCGATTTTACGTTTTTCTTTTCAGAAAGTCCGCTGAATACGTTTTTCTACTTTTCAATCTCGCAAAATCGTTTTATACTCACAAACATTTTTTTTAGATTATTTTTTCAGCATAAATTAGTTTAAAGTCGTTCTGTAATTCTTTTTGTTCTGTCTCACCGTTTTGTGGGAGAAAACCTCCTACAAACGCTTGAGTTCCCTTTACAACAATTGAGGATTAGAGCTGCTAAAATTCTTCCAGAACTCCTTGTGGCATGAATCCTCTACTAGTACAAAGCGAATTCTCTAAATATCTGACTTAAAACAAGCCTCCGATAATACTGATGAAACGATAAAGGAAAAAAATAACTAATTAAATTATAGTTTAAAAAAACTAAAAAATACGCTTTTAGAGTTAATCAAACTAACATGCACTTAGAATACATCAAAATGAAACATAGTTTAGCCTTTTGTGTTAATAATAGTATCTTTACTAATATATAAAGCTGTAGAGTTTGTTTGTTTGTTTGTTTGTTTGAACGCGCTAATCTCAGGAACTAGTGGTTCGATTTGAAAAATTCTTTTTGTGTTGAATAGTCCATTTATCCAGAAAGACCTTAGGCTATAGTTTGAAAAGATTTGGTAAGCGATTCGTTTTTTATTCGAATTCAAGGCAATTTTCTCATAAATCGCCGAATACTGGGGTTAAAAATTACTTACACATATTAATGTTATATATCGTTGGAAGCAGAAAAAATTTGTCCGTCCTATGCAGTTTGTTCCGGTTCTCTAACTTAAACACAGCACAAGTTATTCAATTTTTAAACTTGCCTTTGCAAGGCTTCACCCGATTTCTTGCAATACTTGGTTCATTAAAACCATCAATAAAAAATAAACTAATTATTCCACAGTTTTATTTTTACGCCATTGGATAGAGCGATATTTTTAACTCCAGAATTGATTCGACTTACAGTCGAAGAACCAAGCTTTTATCTCCACTAGAAAAAAAGTTACAAGCGTTTGAACTTTGAGTTCGAAAACCTCTTTCCTGATCAAACTATTAAAGTTTTATTGCGTTGCTATGGCGACATCTTTTAAATTCATTGTTGGTGTCCTTTTCTTCATTTCGTTTCTTAAAAGCATTTCATTTTACGGAGTTTCAACAAGGCAAATAATGCGATCGTCCGTGTTTCACTCGAATTCCTGCATACTTAATGGCTTATATTTTTTTTTCTGGTACCATTTTGAAAATGTGTTTCAAATTAAATTGTAATTCATGTTTTTAGCAGGGATTTTTTTTGGCTGCGATCTAAATATTAAAACAACTTTTTTGTTTGGAATTTTGCAATTAATGTTACAGGAAGAGAGCGGTTTGGAAATATTTGTTTTTTGTAGGGAATTGTATTTGTTTATTAGGGAGAGTGTTAAATATCTGCTACTTGACATTGTTTTTATTCCTGAGGAAGCATGTGCAAATAATGCCATTGACTTTTTTATGCGGGAAAGTTTTTTAGCGAGCCGCTTTAGCGGGGAGTAGTTTTTTGAAACCGGTCTCGCTAAAACTTTCATCCCTCCTTTAAATGCGAGCCGCCTTGGTGGCGAGTAATTTCTTTTAAGTTTCCTTACTACTTTAAAGGCGAGCCGCCTTGGCGGCGAGTAGTTTGCTGAAACTTTCCTCGCTACTTTAAAGGCGAGCTGCCTTGGCGGTTATATATCATTACTGAAACTTTCCTCGCTACTTTAAAGGCGAGCTGCCTTGGCTGTTATATATCATTATATACCGCCTTGACGACGAGTAGTTTATTTAAATTTTCATCACTACTTTAAAGCCCGTGCAACGCCGGGCCCCACAGCTAGTTAAATATGAAACTTTTATATTTGCAAATCACGCGAATTTTATCTTTTATTCAGAGTTACATACAAACAGCTGAAACACCTATAATACATCAACATATTATAATACAAAACAGTAGTCGAAAACTTTGTACTATGTGAAATGAGTAAAAATAGACAACGTTTAAAAAGTACAAATAAATACTATTAAAAAGAGTTTAAAACTCAGCAAACAGCTGTTTCGGGGCTATGAACTGCAAGTCCCATCATCAGTGCATAAAAATAAATATAAAAAGGCAGATTCACATGACAAAGACTGACAAGTGAACCCAAAGGTTCACTTGTCATGAATTGGCTTGCAGTTTATAGCCCCGAAACGGCTGTTTGCTGAGTTTTAAACTCTTTTAAATCGTATTCATCTGTACTTTTTAAACGTTGTCTACTTTTACTCATATTATAATACAGTTTAGTCTTTAGCGTTAACAATAGTATTAAATATATTACTTTTACAGTTGCAAAGAACGTGAATTTTTTGTTTTTTTTTCAGAGTTACATACATACTGACAAGCAAACCCACATGTGAAACTATACTAAAATGCAACTTGACACTGAACGTCACTACGGGCGGAGCCAATAAGAGCTCACAAGCAGTCAGCGATCTCCTCTAATTCGCCAAGTAGGCTGTGACGTTTTATCTAGCTCGTTTTTCATAGGCACGCAAACATCACGATGCTGTTGTCAAGAAAGGTTGCAGTGTAGTATAATAAAAGCGTGTTAATAATGGAGAGTGTCCGTACAGCTGATGAAGCGATTCAAAGCATTCAAACTCAAAAACTTTTTTTTTTTTTTTTTTGTGAATGGTAAACCAAGAAGGATATTGCATCCAAAAACAACAAGTACTAAGATTAAATTAAAAATTTAAACAATCCCTGATCCTGATTAGAGATCTCATATTAAAACGAAATTCTCTGGTCATAAAGCATTTTAAATCTAAATACATTTAATAATTGCTTTCTAGGGGATATGGAGAACATGGAAAAGGAAAGAATCCTTACTAGTAAAATTTTGCTAGTCGCAAAAGCATTGTAAAGAAGGAAAATTAAAAATTCTTATACTAAAATTCCTCGTCGATCCAATAATGACATCTGTTTAAAATCCTGTAGATTTAAGCCTTAGCCGCATTTGCTAAAAGCGTTATAATTCGAGTTCTATTTTAGATGGAAGTTCCAAACATATCTTATAAGACGCAGAGTTTTTTTTTCTTTCTTTTGGTTGAAAATTGTTTTCAATTTTCCAGTATATTTTCACTTAAAAGTCGCGAAAAACATTTTAAAGGCTTTTAATTATTATCTTAGTTAATTAATGTCATCCGAAAATGCGACCTAGCTAAGAACACTTTCCATCACTTCACCTTTCAAAAAAAAATCAAAATCGGTCTATCCGTTTAGGCTGTACAATACACAGATCGACAGATACGCAGACAGTCAAACTTATAACTCTATTCCTTGTTGTGTCAGGGTTAAAAAGCAAGTCAATTTTTCACATGTTGCCTGCAAGTATCATTGGAAAAGAGTCAATTTTTAAACAATGTGCTTAGAAATACCAACCCCGCCCCCGATTTTACATTCTCCCGTTTGGTACGTTTTTATCACTGCTCCGACTAAAAACGTAAAATCCGGGTTCCGCTCTATAACTGCAAACCTTTTCGCTTTATTCCTATTTGTATTTAAACATATGGTGGGTAGACAATATTGTCTAATGTTATGGAGGAGGGGAGTTTGAACCTCATGTCCGTCTCTTTCTATTCGCCTCTACAACTCTACAAGTAAAAATACTGTAGCAGCAGCATTACCGCTCTTTAAACATGTTCTCAGACGTCGAATTTCTTAACATGATTTGTATCAGGAAATTAAACTTAGTGTTACCCGCTTCCAGCAACACATATGAAAAGCATAATGCATTGCAAGGGCGTAGCCAGGACTCACGTTAGGGGGGTGCAAGCAGTGGCACCCCGATAGGAGGTCACTGTGACCTCCCAAAAAGTTCTTATCCGATACAAATTGCTGATGAAATTTGAAAACAGTGAGACAGTATTGTAAGGCTGAACTTCTTTATTTTGTTTATTTTTTTTGTTCTTTAATTAATTAATTAATTAATTTTCGGGATGCCTCACATCTCCTTTGGTAGATATAGATAAGTATGCATTCTTGTATTTTATTTATTTTTTTTTAAATCGTTCAGTAAAGTTCTGAGTTTCATTTGGTAAATTAAAAATTTTCTCCTCAAAAACAGGCAAGCTTACTATCATTTTCTGAAAAGTAATCAATATTAGATATAATAACGCAGTTTATATAAAGTTCCCAAAAATTATCATAAAAGTCAAATAAATAAAATGGGAGGTAGCAGTGACCTACCATTGGCTCTGATCTAGAGGGTGCAGCTGCACCCCCTGCACCCCCCTAGCTACGCCCTTAATGCATTGATCGGTTCCTTATACTTATTTGTATATTTGAGCGTGAAAAAAAGTGTAAAAAAGATATTAATTATCAGGACAGTCAGTCAATCAAGCGTGAATTCAGGGGTGGGTTCTAAAGGGGACATGAAATAATTGTACACTGTAAAAAATGAATGTTTTTTTATAGTATATTACAGCTCATTTTATGGTAATAAACTGAAAAATTGCTAATTTTACAGTAATAAACTGTTACACTGCTTAGTTTACAGTACTAAACAGTAAAATTGCCAACTTAACAGTTTATTACCGTGCATTTTACCGTTTTAAACTAGAACCTCCGCTGCTAGTAATATGCTGTTGTTTTTACAGTATAATACAGCTAAATTTTTACGGCAATAAACTGTAAAATTGCTCACTTCACAGTAATAAACTAAAATTGCTAGTTTTACAGTTTATTACTGCGCATTTTACAGTTTTAAACTGAAACCTTGGCTGCCAGTATTATACTGTAAAATCAACAGTTCATTTTTTGTAGTGTAAGAGTGGTGCTTAGCTGTCATTAACATATCATTTTTAAAACACACTTAAGAAATCAATAATTGGTTTTAGAAGCTAAAAATTAGCAAACCGTCATGGCTATAGCATTCGGTTTTGAGAGTTCGACTCCTAGAACATTTTTCAATGACACCACGGTTTGAGAAAATTGCCCTCAAAAGCAAGCTCACCCACTCATTATATCAATATATTCACATTTTTTAGTTAAATCATTAAAAGATGCGATGGTTTAAAACCAATTTGTATTTGTAAAGTGTAAATACAACGTCAAAAAACCACAAATACGCAGGGATACCGCAGACACGTGTTTCGGCGTTACAAGGAAAGCGTTTGTCAATGCAAAAAAATTGTGAGCTTATGGATGCACAGACATCCGACAAAAGCCTCATTTTGCATTGAGCCACCTTTTGCATTGATAAAGGCGTTCTTTGTAACGCCGAAACACGTGTCTACAGTAGCCCTGCGTATTTGTGCTTTTTTAATGTTATATTTATACTTTATATTTGTTGCACAAAGGTATATATATGTTTCAATTCATATTATTTTCACTATTAGAAATATATATTATATATATAACGCCGTCCCCTCCCCCCTAATACAGCATTGCTTTTTGTACGTACTTTTATGCTCTTTAACCCCCTCTTCCCCAACTTGAAATTATTGAAATGATTTGCTTGCTAACACTTCCCTGGAAGCACCCATACCATCTAGTGGCGATCAAAGCCCCCCCCCCCCCCCCGGTGTTTACTTTGTGAATAGTAAAAAAAATACTTGGAAATTATTTACTGATGTTTAAAGTAATGATGTATATGGTTCCGAATTCATACCAGAGGCTGAAACGGGAAGGGAAGATACAGGCTTGTCATTTCAAATTTTTCCCGGGGGGGGGGGGGGCAACGGTGTATACTCTATGCAAGTTTTTGCGAGGGGAGGGGGGAAGTTTCAGGCCTAATTCATGAAAAAAAAAAAAAAAAAAAGCTTGGGAGGAGGGGGCAATTGACATCTCAAAATGGTAGGTCTGGGGAAGGATGATATCTGTACCTCAGAACCAGACTAACGTAAGTCCATTTTCGTCATTTTTCAGTAGAGGGAAAAAACGATGTATTCGACAATCGTTTTTCCCCCTCTACCGAAAAATGACGAAAATGGACTTACGTTAGTCTGGTTCTGAGGTACAGATATAATCTTACGTCCCCTATGGGCCGGGCCATGACAGCTAGAGGTGATTAATAAGCCTTCTGTTGCTATTTAATGAAACAAGCAAACAGTTTTACTTGAAAATAATCAAATAATTTCCTTGTGAATAAAGTAACGTGCAATTCCAATTGTTATTATTTTTTTTCCCTGACTGCTGAAATTCCGGTGTTCGTGGGAAAGGGGCGGGGGAGCAACCTTGGATACGTCCTTTTGTGCTTTAAAGCCAACAATATATTATTTAACGACGTTATTTAAATGCGAACCTATTCATTTCACTTTCAAGCTCATACCATCATTTCAAAACTAAAAGTATTAAAATCAAAACTAAATTTTTTTGGAGCTGCATATGGAAAAAAAATAAAAATAATAATAATAATAAAAGGAAAAAAATGAATAAATATAATAAAATAAAACGAAAATTAGGTTTTTACTTTTTGTGCCTAACCGTGTTGCATATCGTTGAATAGCTCTTGAAACATTCGGTAAATGTCTGCTTTTTCCTTAACTCGGGGCACGTTTTTTGAATTAATTTTGTTTTCTACAGAAGAGGGGGGGGGGGGCAAATGGTCCTTCATAATATTTTGATTGACGGCACTAGGTAAAACCATATTGGGAGAAAAAAATAATTTTAAAAATTTTGAAACCTCTCTCTGATTTTTGATTTGTTGGAAATTATTGCAGGCGGAAAAAAGGATTTTACGTGACTAAGCGTCCACAAGACTAAACAAGCTCAATTTTGGCGCGCTAACCAAAAAGCTATTTCTAGCGGAAAGCGCTCACTCACTGAATTATTGATCGTCAATTTTTACTTGATCAAGCGCCGTTTTCCCTACTCCTTCAATCGTTAACCTCTGTTCTGCGGAGACAGGCTCGCGCGTTTAGTCCTAGCGAATCGCGAGGTGTAGTCGAACGTTTTAGGAACGCTTTTTTGCCCGCTTTCTTAGCGATTAGGCCCTATTTTCGGACACATCGGACATTCGTGGAGCCGGTCCGCTGGGGATAGGGTCGAATTCGAACCCTTTTCGGCGGCTGTGACTCTGTCAGAATGGACGGAACTCTGCCCCTTGCGAGCCATTGGACGCCATTTTGGCACGGCAACCTTTCGAGGGGGACCAGGCTGCTACAGTGTCGTCGTCCATGCTTTGGTGCTTCGCGATGAAGCCGACAGCTTGATATGGCGAGAGAATATGCCCCTTCCATTTGAAAGATGCATTGGATCCTTTTGATCGTGGTTTTGTTTTGCTATGGCCCCACTCCTGGATTAAGTTTACCCAAGAAAAAAAGAGGTGAGCCGGTTTTTTATCGTACCTTTTTATTTATTTATTTTTGTGCGCGAGTTTTCACTCTGTTTGCTGCTATTCCTGGCAACTAGTAGCAGAAGTAATATCTTTTTTGTGCAAATTTAATTTAAAATAGATTATTGTAATTTGTAATCAATTTAGTGGTTTGTAAAAAAAATTGTTTTTGAAATTTCATTTTTCAAATTTTTCTTGTGATCTGATCTGTGCAGGTGAAGAAGTAATTATTTATGCACGTTTTTCTTTGTATAAAATTGTTGTTTTTCTAAAACTTAATCAAAAATATTTTTATACAGTTTGTGTTATTTATAAGAGAGCCTATTTACTTTTTTTAGCATAAGCATACAATACTTGTGTTGATAAAAAATTATAACTAATTAAAGAAATAAAGGTAGATAAAAATAAAAATAATAGAATCGATTTCGAAACTAATATGGTGTAAAATAAAAACTTATGAAACTATTAATTACAGTATTTAAAATGCATTCCATTTGAACGGCGTACCAATCTGTCATCTGTCAAATATGGCAATTATCTGTCAGTGTTAGTTTTCTGTCAAATTTTAATTCATACTTTCCGGAGAGAGGAATTCACAATAAAAAAAGTGATTTGAAAGAAAATTATTGCTATTTTTTTCATCAGTTTAATTAAGTTTAAATAATTTTTTGCCTTGATAATAACGTTTTTTATTTTCTTCATTTTTCTCTTTATTTTTCTTTTTTTTTCCGCAGCTGCTTTTGTATCTTGTATCGTTTCAGGAACGACTCATTTGTAACTTTTTTGCTTAGAAGCATTTAAAATTTTTATTAAGCTTCAATGTATTCGGTTCGATTACTAATTGTGTATTTTCATCACTAATATTTAAACATTTTAAGATTTTCGGCAGAGTTTCACCTTGTGTGATGTTTTCATTTTGAAAAGATATTAACTTTTTTTTCTCAATTAAATGTTTTAGCTATACTTGGTAAAAATTACTACTATTTCAATTTTCAAATGAAATTTTGCTTAAAACATAAATCAATTCGGGTTTTTTGATGGCTGCATTTATTTTAATATTCATTTGAATTCAAAATGTTTTTTCACGGAGTTATGATGATGAATAATTCTTAATAATTTGTACACATCATGATACATAATGTAGCTGGCAAATATAATTTTTTCTTGTGATGCCTTCAGAATTTTTAATACTTGAAATGCACTTGTGGTCAGCCAAGATTTTGAAATCATCCACAGCTACGTTACCATTTTCTTAGGAATAATATGTCTAGTCTGGATTGAAACAGAATGCTTTTGCATATTTATGTCAAAGAATCAAAACATGGGCTCTGTGTTTCATTTTATACTAGGTATTTATTTACTAGGATTTCTTTTTTTGAGAAATTTTATGTTATCTGTCCTGACTTAAGGATGTTGGCTGACTGCTTGTGTTTTTATCCTTCATTTACACAGAAGTTCGGTTGCAACTTATCTTTAATTGTTTAATAGCTTTACATATGGATCTGTGAAATTAAAATATGGCTGTAGTGAATATTTAGTCTTTATTCCGTATTTGCCCGTCTAGCAGAATGTATAGCTTGGTCGAATGCTAATTAGATCAGTGCTGCCCAACCAAGGGCTTGCTGGCTCTCATATGCGACCCACGAATGTGATCTAGTGATGTATGTGGTTTGTTATGTTTAATGTTAGGAAGCAACTATATGTGTTTGAATCTTTTCCGAAACAGCTGATCACGTTTAGTGGGTATTAAGAACTATTGTAGCAAGCTTGAAGTCAAGTGTCAGAATACGATGTCTAAAAAATAGATTTATGCTTTGGCTTATTAATAAAATATGCATGCAGTGATGATAACATCTAGTGTTGTACTGAGTACTCAAGTAAATACTAGGTACTCTGCCAAATTTTGATCAGGGACTCGACCAATACCGAATATTTGAAAAAATTGAATATTGGTTAACACTAAGAACATTTTAAGGAATTTACAATTGCTTTATTAATAAAATACATTTATTTATGAGTTTAAAAAATGAAAAAAACAAAAACCAATATTGAATAAAAATCGGAATGCCTGTGTCATGTCTACCCTGTCAAGGGCGTGAATGTACATTTCTTTATTCCTTTTCCGTATCTCATATTAATGTTGTGCAACTGAACTTTGGCCAGGAATAGTCCAAGTGATCCCCAAGATGAATATTCATAGATTGATGCAAAATACCTTTAATCATTTCCAATTTATTTTGAATGATTTGAAAACTTAAAGTGTGAACATTTTGAACTAGGTTTTTATCGATTCAGATTTTGGCAAAGTGGTAAAATTACATATAGTGAGCAAAAGGTAGTGACTATTTAGGGTAAAAAAATACCTAATAAGTCAAAAATGCAATGAAAATATTTTAATAACCAAATTCATTGTATTTGAAATTGTGGTACAAAAAGTCATACCAAGTACTTGTTTCTTGGCCAAAGTGTTACTTGGTACGTCTAATAATAACAGAAAGAAAAAGATAGAAGTTATAGTTGTTTCAGAATAGTATGCATTATGTTTGTGAGGGTTTTCTTGATTTATGCCTAACTGTGATCAGGGCCGGATTTAGGCATGGGTCACATGGGCCCGGGCCCAGGGCGGCAGATTGTATTAATCAAAAATTTCGTCAAATAACAAAATAATTTCAGAATTAGTTCCAATTCTATCTTTAAAAAAAAAAAAAAAATTCTTCATGTAATTCAGGGGCAGCGCTTTTTTTTTTCTTTTTTTTTTCCGTCTCAAAAATGCATCGGACATTTTTACCCCTAGACTAACTTTTCAGCAGAAGCTCTATTTTCCTCTTTTTCCTTATCAAGACCAGGCGACTGTGTTCAAGTCGAAAACAAGAAAAGCATCCCCTCGGAGCAAAAGGGGTTTCATTCCCTGCTCCGTATTCTAGGAATTGGTCTTTCAGTCACATGGTTCTAATTAGCGTTTATTAGTTTTTAGTAAGTGCATAACGGAGCGAGTGAGACTATAATTGTACAAATCAGTGTATAACAATTTATTTCCAAACATATTAAAGCCTGAATAATAATTCAAAATTGATGAAGATAAAATAGCTATAAAACTGCAATTTTTGAGTTCTATCCCAGTTCGAGTTCGTTTTTTTATGAACTAACATTTTACATTTGTATCTTGTATCCCCATTAAAATAATAATAATAGAACCCTTGAGTATGCCCACAACTTGTCATTTATATTACTTCCTTATTTTATTTCGATAATCTGGTCCTACCTTTCTCTAACAAAGTACGTAATATTTTGAGCAAATAAAATATTATTTTCTTTCATGAAAATTTTTTACTTAGCGTTGCCTTTCAGTATGTTATTTTTACTATAGTATTATGCTCGTTTCTAAAAACAAATGGGTTTCCATACCAACAACAACTATGTTTAATTGGATAAAGAAAGTGATTCTATCTCCAACAATTAGCAGAAGTTTAACAATTCAAAAAAATGTTACAATAAATTAAATTTACTGTCAACTACCATGGTTCAATAACTTCACATTACGACTATAATTTTGACCTTTGGAAAAAAAGTGTTTGCGTAATATAAAATAGGGGGTCTCAGTTATTTTTTATTTTGTGTTATATTCATCTTGTGCAAAATCAGAACATTTTACACTAAAACAAAGTTCCTTTTTTTTTTTTTTGAGGGGGGGGGGGGGCGGCGATAATTTTCGGGCCCATGGGCGAAAGATGTGTAAATCCGGCCCTGATTGTGATTTATATTCTGGCAGTAATCAAGTTTTTCAAAGTTTACTGACGTACACAACAGCACAAGAAAGGATTACTGTACAAAGTTGGGCAGGACAAGGGGCTATCTCAGCCTAGTGATGAACTCGGGGGGGAGGGGGGGGGTGGAACCATAGTGGTATACTTTTAAATTTTTTTTTCTGAAGAGCAGTCTAGTGACAAAATTGACAAAAGGCCCTCCTTGGCTCTCAGCAGCCTTGGTACAAAGAGAGGAAATCATACCTAGGGCATCGGTGGGAATCGAAGACACAACCTGTAGCTTAGAATACAAAGCTTCTACCACGGAGCAGCAGAGGCCCATAGTATATAATTTTGTGAAGCAAGAATAAGATGTGTTAATTAGTTGCACACATATTTTTAATCATTGCGTTAAATTTTTAATTTTGGTTGAAATACCCGCTTAATGCTCAGTGCCAGATCCTCCCAGCTGGCCATTGCCTTATGTGGTAATTTCTGGAGGGGGCAGTGAATTCACCCTTTTTTTGTGAGTTTATTATCATTATTTTTTAAACTAAATATAGAAACACAAAAAACAGATAGGTATAAGGGGTATAAAGCAGTGAGTAACCGTCCCTAAGAAAGGGCTAAGTCAGGAACATGCAATACACTGCCAGCTGGGTTATTTTGATCCATAGACTGCAGTTTTGTGCTTATTATGCACTCATCAGCATGGCATATGAAAGTAACTGAGTAAGAGTCGAAAATCCTCTTATAGAGCAAAGAGAGCCAAAAAAAACCTGGTAGCTAATTGATGAGTGCACAATAAACATGAAACTGCAGTCCATGGATCGAAATAACCGAGTTGGCGGTGTATTGCATAGGTAAAGGGGTTGTTTCAAGTTTTTGCTCCAGTTGGAGATATTGAAGACTGTGTACAATTAAACAATTTTGTAATACAGTTTTAGGCGTAATATTTTTATTTCAACTCTATCCCTACCTTTTAGCATGAAAGGTTAAGATTGCCATATAGCATGAGAGACATGATGAATAATTAAAACTGATTTCTCGTTTATCATTGTTAATTCAGTTTGAAAGCCTTCACTTAACAAAACTCACTGTACCACTTTGCGCTAAACATACCTTTCAAACTTGAATAGAAATCTATTTGTTAGCTGCATTTAGTTTCGTTTAATAAATCCCTACCCTACACATGGAAAAGTGGTAAAAATAAATATACACGTATTTTTTTCATTTTTGTTTTTAAGTACTATTTAGTGTGATTTCATACATTAAGTGTTGTTTAGTCTGAGGTTTTCTTTTTTTTTTTTTTTTTGTATCTGAAACAGTGAGAAATAAGAGGATATAAGTGCAAGTTTTAAAGTTCAGGTCCTAGGCTGGTTTTTTTTTTATACTGAAATTAATTTTCTCTACTTAATCATACCGCATAGTTGTACCTACCAAAAGGATGGATGGGCCGTGGTAGCCTGATGGGTAAGGTGTCAGACTCAAAAAGTGAAGGGTCCTGTGTTCAATCCTTGCCAACAGCGTACCTAGAAAGTTTTCAAGGGAGGAGCAATTGGTATTTCCTACTTGCGCATTGGTACTTTCTACCAGACTCAGAAAATATAGACGAACAAGCGAACGCTGTTCGCAGAAAGTTTTCAAATTTTGCAGACAATTTTGATATGTTTAGAATTCCTGGATTATAACATGTTTTTAAAAATCAAAGGTCGCCAATTTTGAGGAATCCTCAATTAATAATCCTGAAAAAGGATTAAATATAATAAAAAAACATGCTGATTGCATACTGGTATTGTACACATATGTAATTTTTACGTTTTTTCTGTTGACAGCGATATAAGACTTTAGAAGTACATCGTTTGTTTTGCAGAAAATGTTAAAAAATTCATTCTGTTCGCAGACAGTTTTATCTTTTATCTAGGTCTGCTTTTTACTATGCATATTGGTTTGCAAATATTGATCACAAAGGATTTGAACAATTTCGAAACATTTCCAGGGGAGAGCCACTAACCTTCTTCTCCCAACTGTATTAAAATGCATATAAAATTGCATTTTTAGAACTTTAATATTGAAAATTTACCAGTGAAGAGTCTCCTGAGGGGTGATAAGGGTGATTGCCCCTCCTTTGTATCTGTCCCTGATCCTAACCAACCAAAGATCAACCGTTTTCACAAATGGTAGCTTGAGGGAGGCTGAAAATGGACAAAGTCTTTCAAATCAATCAGTACCTCTGGGTCTGGGGGTGCTGGTCCAGGGGCTTGCTCGGCTTCTGGTCTGGATCAAAAGAACAGCGTTCTTCAGGGCCTCTTCCAACCTGTTAAACCTATTGTGGTAGGTACGGCAGCCCCTGAAGTGAGAAGTGAAAAATGTATAAAATTGCTACACTTTAACCTCGGGTGGATCCAGAAAATTTTCAAGGAGGGGGCAATTCATTTTTTTCTTACCTCTTACTATCTGATTTCCGCATGTTTTAGGTTGGGAGCCACATTTTTTTCTTTATAAAATATAGCAATATTTGGCCAATGAGTGGGAGGCAGGAGGTCTCTGAAAATATTCCTTCCCTTTTCGACCACCGACATTATTCAGAAATTGCATTTTTAGAGCCGCAACTTCTTCAAGATTCTGGACAAATGTTTTGAACACCCCCTAACATGATCAAAAGTAGTCAAATTTTCATTTTCTGAAACTTCAGTTTTGAAAAATTACCAGAGGAAAATCTCTACACCTCACCCCTTTCCTTAACATCATGAAAGGTGCACTACACTTTGGTTTTTGGGACTTCAATTCCGAAACATTGCCACTGCCGACTTGTATCCATCCTTGACTCGGACCATTAAAATGAATTTGTCTTAGACATAGTTCGTCTTATACCAACAACAATGAATGACAGACAATTGCATGGGGATCAGAAATAGGGTTCGTCTTTACAGTACCTCGACTGAAGTGTAGTCCAATTAACGAGGTTTGACCGTCGTTCTAGCCTTGCCTCTAATCAAATCAAAGGTTTCTAGTACAATTTGTACTGGTTATCTCCAAATTTTTAATTTGGCCACTTACTTCCCCTTACTTCTCACTACCTCATATAAAAGTATTCATATTAAATTTTGCAAGAATATTATGCATCACTCGTTAAGCTTCAGTTATGATGTGAAATATCCATTTTTCTGTGTTTCATTGAAAAATTGTGTTTTAGAATTTTAATTGTTTAGAAAATATACTAAAAATACTCAGATATCGCTTATAATTTATTTTATATTTTTCAGAACACTTTCTGAAAAATATTATCAATACTAAATTTAGAAAATTTCATGTTTTGCTGCACAACCTTTCTATATTCATCCTCAGTGTTTAATTAAATACTCAACTTGTGGGCCTAGATGAAATGGCAAAGTTCATTATTTTGCTATTCGAGCAAATCATTCATTACATCCCTAGTTAAAAACGAAGTTAATGAGAAAAATTAGACATTGCATTATTAAAAAAAATATTGTTAATAAAATCCATACTTCTTGGATATTAATGATTACTTTGATTTAATTATTCACATGAGAAAAATGAAGTTGACCAACTGCTGATTTATAAGGGGGGGAGGGAGAATTCCAGTTGAATTGATTTGAAAATGATTTTTTCAAAACAAGTGCATGGGTGAAAATTTTCAATTCTTAAAACAAATATTCCCCACATATTAATTCTTCTCCTAATTTTTTTCAAGAAAATGTTAGTATATAGTTTTTTTGCTTAACAAGTTTCTTCTCAAAACTTCTAGCTATGTACATGTTTAGTCCTAGTTCTGCATGTATGTAGTATATTTTAAAGGTTTTGGAAGCTAGGCCAGTTTCACCCTTCCAAATGTCTCAATTATTGGAAAAAGGACAAAAAATTACTTGAAAAAGCAATTATTGGGTGTATAAATGATCTCTAGTGCTTCCTGAAAGGTTGCACGGAATAGAGACAGGATGCTCTCAAAAGACCAATTGGACGTACTTGAAAGGGTAACAAGGGTCAAAGAGCAAAGACCAACAAGGTGCTCTCCATAGGGCAATAAGACACTTCAAAGAGCTAGGCAGCTCTATGGAGAGTGCCTTGGAGGGAGCTTTAGGCATATTTTCAAGTTATGGATTCATCCATTAAGTTTTATTTTCTTTAATTTCAAAAGGATTATTTCAAAGGAGAAAAAAGAAGAAATTTTTTTTTTCTCTTCACAAATTTAAGATGGCGTTTTCGAGTAAAATTAGAAAATGAACATCCGACTTGCAGTAAAATTTAATGTCAGATTTTCACCTTTCAAAAAACTTTCCTAAGGTGGGAAGCGTTAATGATTTGTTCCCCGACTTCGCGGAATGAATCATCAACGAATATCGATCGCTTTTTCTTTTTCTTGTGACTGTCAATTTGTATTTGCTTTCTTTGTTATTATTACTACATGTTGTTTGAAGAGAAAAATGCGTGTAAGTATTGAACAACGCAAAGCACAACTTTTAATGTAGCGCGATCGATTATTATTATTTTAAAGCAGGGTTGGCAAGGTTTTGGACAGAACGGTAAAAACCACGGTTTAAACCGTCCTGTCCAAAACCCATGTGTCCAAAACTGTCCTAAACTGTCCAAAACTACATTTTTAGTACAATTTTATAGTTTGAACAAATATCAAAAGCACAAAATTATACTTGAAGTTAAGACTTAATTTATTTAATGTAAACATTTAAATATGTACATAAAAACACATATAAGATTTTCAGCTGTTACTAATCTAGCTACTTAGAAGTTACTATTCATTATTAAAAAATGAATTAGTTCTCATAAGTTTATATTATTTTATTTTTAATGCTAGCTAAACTTCTTTTAAATATAGATGCAAATGAGGGTGTTCAAAAGGTACAATAATCGACTTAAATGCAAAAAATCAGTTTTGCAACTAATTAAAAAGATACACAACATTTGAGAATTACAGCGACATTTACTGAATATTTAATTATTTCAAAGTATTAGGAATAAATTTAAAAGTAGTACAAATTATCTGCTTCAAGATTGCTTTTTTGACTACCAATTCCTATTTTATGAAATTTTTATGCAGTGGAGTTATGAGTAAATTGCTCATTTTTTTAACGTATAATTAAAATTACTAATATAATAAAATATTGTCAAATTTTAATTAATTACAACTAATTAACACTAAGAAACTAAGATGTATGCATTATCAATATTACAGCTAATAGAAATTAGTCAGCTTAAAACCCTTTTGCCATGCTTTAGACAGTTTAAGACACTTTTGGACAGTTTAAGACACTTTTGGACAGTTTTGGACAGTAAAACCCACCTGTCCTATTCAAAACCAGTTTTGGACGTCCAAAACCCCAACCCTGTTTTAAAGGGGAGTTAAAAGTGGGGAAGGAACTAAAAAAGTTTTGTTTACATAGAAGTGAGAGAGGGATGAATTTTTATTGTACCAATCAATGCCTTGAACTAATCGCAAAGTACTCTGGTGCATTTGCAAAATTTGAAAAAAAAAAAAAAAAAAAAAAAAAAAACTGGCGTTCTACTGCTGAAAAACATTGGAATTTAAAAACATTTATACGAATTGACTTTCTCTTCCTGGTCATTTTGTAACCGTTTGGTATTTTCTAGAATAAGTGCTGAGTGGATTAACTAATAATTTATTGGATCTGTATTAAATATTTAATGAATTGAGCACATTCCTCAATTACTTCTTTTACCAGCATCTCCATTCTATAAAATTTTGATTTTGAAGAAAGTAATAATTTTCGAGAACTTTTAAAGATACCAAGCACTTCAATTAATTTTTCACAATGTCATTTTTTTGTTATAGAAAACAGGCCAAATTTAAACATGTACTTCGCGGAAAATGTCATACCGTGTTTGAAATTTTAATCCTCTTACATCCTGTAAATTTTTCATTCATTTTTAAAGTTGGAAGTTATTTTAACATATACTAATAAAAATTAGTCAATTTTATTTACTAATAAAACTTCATTTATTAAGTTTTAATTCAATGGTAGCTAATACTAGTCATTTATTTTGCAAAAATACTAAATTTTAAACAAATAAGCACTTTTCATTTGTCTTGAACTTAGAAAAATAATAAATAAATCAATTAAAATATACCTTCTTTAAAAACGTAAACTTCTCACTGCATCGGAATATTGCTGTGTGAACCTGAACTAGTACATTTTAATAACAGTGACTAAAAGCTTCAAATTTTTTTTTTCTCCATGTTTAAGTTAAGCATTTGTTGTGTGACAAGACCACTCACATTTTCAATTCCACTGCAAGACATTGAATGAATAATTTTTTGCGAAATCGTGAAATTTGAAGACCTTGATTTTTTTTTCATGATTGTAAACACAGTTAAGACCTAAAACTATTTAGATGGAAAATGTGGTAGATTTTTATTCTTACCTGTTGTAGGTTCCGTTAACCATTTTCTTCTTTGCAATACAATTTTATGTATCAGATGTCACAAATTGGAGTAAAAGTAGATTTTGGTCTCTTCTATTTATGAAGAAAAGTAATTTTTTTTTCGTTTTCTTGCATTGAAGAGTGAATGTAAGTCATTAAAATTTGTTAGAAAATTTTCTATCTGCTATCATCAAAATAGATGAAATTGTACTTTTATTAAAAAATATTTGACGATAAATATGTTATTATATTTGTAATTAATTTTATTTATAAATATATTTTTATGGTAGGGGAGAGCGGGGCTAAAAGTTCCGCGGGTAAGTTGTTCCCTTTGAAATAGCTCAGCTAAGAAAAAAAATAAATGTATTTTGTCAATACGTCGTGAAATAGAATGTTATAGCGCACAAATGGCAGCTATTTTAGCCAGCCCAGTGGCGTTTGGTATATTAAAAGCCGAGCTCGTGCATTACTGATCTACGAAAGTAAATATTTTTGTTTTTGGTGTTTTTGGTCTTTTGACCAAAATTTAATAGTTAATGTTAAGTTTTTTGGCATTTTTCTATGAAGATAGATTGTGCACCCTAATACCATACGCTGAAACCATTTACGTTTCGTTACCTAACCTATAATTTGATGTTTTAAAGACATGTGCTTTTGGGGCTAGTTGTTCCCTTTTTTGGGGGCAAGTTGTTCCGCGAAAAAACTTGCCCCAGAAAAATTAGCAAGTATCCCGAAGGAATCTCTTGCCCTATTCATCTGTACCAGTGATGCAGTAAATAAATACACATATAAATAAATAATATATGTTACTGTGAAAGACCGAAAGTGAGATGGTACACTTTCACCAAAAATAAATCCTGAAATATTCAGTCTATCCGATAGATATATATTAGATATAAAATTTTCAAAGAACAAACTATGTAAGACATCGAAATATATTTCATACTTTAATATAAAAATCATATTTTTGGAGGATCTTATTTCAAATTTTAGCTTAATCTCTGTTATAACTGAAAACTGAACCAATTATTTTAGCTTATTAGCTGTTAATTATTATATGTAATTTTTACATGTTGAACTGTCCTTACTGTATTATACCATATGAATGTTTTTCAGTTTACTATTTACTAGATGCGTTGCCCGGCTTTGCACGGTCTACCTTGAGAATAAAACTTTTGTCAAGCGACGCGCGTCTAAAAGTCCCGATTAGATTATTTAAAGTCGATATTTTGCAGGCATCCAGCACAAAAAATCTGTTATGGACACCCCATTTTCATAGTAGATGCCTTCAGTGTTAAAATAGCGCAATAAATAAAACATTTACATCCCTAGGTTGACATGAAACAATGCAAAAAAAAAGTTTTCAATGATTAATTTTTTACACATGGCCGATTTTAACATCATTCAACGGATTTTTTCTCAAAATATCGCCAAAAGCACCAAATTGTACCGGAATTCAAGAAATAATTTTTCCTAGCCAACATGGCGATATGTCGCCAAGTTGGCGTCAAACACTTGGCGACCAAAAGCTTGGCGATATATCGCCTAGTGATCGCGCCAATTCATATCACTTGTGTCTACAAATTAATACTGATTTACCCCCCCCCCCAAGGGTTAACCCCCCTGGGAACATTCAAATGCAACCACAAGGAGAGGTGCACAACTGGACCTCCCTCAGGGCCTACATATCAAAGTAGAAACTTCTACGTCATACAGTTTTTAAGTTATGTGACATACATACGCACATACATACTTGCGTACAAACAGATGTCATGAGAGAAATCGTCGTAATTAACTCGAGGGTGGTCGATATATATGTTTAATATTTATAATAACTTCCTTTGCTACGTAAGAGGAAGTAAAAAAGTCGTAGTAAGTATGAGAAAACAGCTGATTATTTAAACGATATTTTTGTAGTCCTTAAATAAAGTTATACTAATATAAACCATTGTTTTTTTTTCACAAATTATGTTTTTAATGAGTTATTCTTATCGCAGAGTGGTTAAATTCGAAATCAGCATCGTTATTCATCGTCTTGTTTATCTCGGAACAACTTGCCCCACCCACGGAACAACTTGCCCCAAGGCGGGGTTTGTTGTTCCTTTTCGGCTTTACTTGTTATGAAATTAATTATTCAAAAATCTTACGAAATACAACTCAAAAAACAGTCTGTATATCAAAGGGACATATAATACTAGGTTTTAACTTCGGAATATTTATTCTAGAACCAAGTTTTGAAAACAAATTTTGAGCTTGATTAAAAAACGGAACTTTTAGCCCCGCTCTCCCCTATTACTTTTTTTTACAAATATCATTTTGGATAAAATAATTGGCTTTTGATACATTGCATGCAAATAAGGGCTTTAAATTTATATTATTTGCATTTAGGTTTAAAAATTGTCGATTGCATTTCTATTTAATTCTTCTAATAATAAACTTAAGTTAGTAAAAGTAGGGTAGAAAAAAATCGGTTTCCTTAAAAAACGTTTGTAATTTTTTCAAAAATAGTTTAAACTGGTGTTTCGTTTAAATATTGTTAGGGTGAAAAACTGTTGATTTTCAAAATGTCATGCTGATTTTATGACTTAATTGTTAATTAATATTTAACATTAGCATTCGTACGTAATTTCTTAATGTTTTAATTAAATAACTAAGAATAAAATCTTGTGATTTCATTTTCAGACCTTTCTGTAGGAGAAATACTGTTTGAAAAGCTTTAATTATTAATAAAATACTACACGTAAATTAACCTTTGCGTACATAATTCAGGAAATTATTTATGAGGGTTAGGAAATAATTAATTATGAGAAGTCAAGGCTAAAATCTTGAAAATTAATTTCTTCATCAGTATAGATTTCTACCATAAATAAGTAAATAATGGTAAATTAAAATCTGGTATTTTTCAGCACACTTTTACAGCACCTACAAATATGAATCCACATTACGTGCTTTAAAAACCAATGGATCAACACATATTTTATTTAAAGCTAAAAAAAGGTTACCGATCATTGTAACTTAATTACAGTATTAATGAGAACACTTAGCAAATAAGAGAAATAAGCTGTTAGAAAATCATTATGTTTTTAATTTCAGACATTATTTGTCCTGGTTTAATATGTTTGGGAAATCAATTTCTGTATGGAAAACGAAATTCGTTTTAATTAAAAGCCTTGAATAAAAAAACATGTTCTGAAATCTTTTACAATCCTAATTTATTTCCTATTTTTAACTGCGCAAATCCAAGTAATGAAAATTTTCTTTTAATACATCTCAGTTAAGACTTTGTCTCAGGAATGAATGTTTATTGATTTTTCCACCATTCATACTCAGGCGTTCTTTTATTGTATTGGGATTGAAGAAAGTTTTTTGAAAGGTGAAAATCTGGCATTAAATGTTACTACAAGTGACCAGAATTACGAGGATATTTTTGGCTATCAAAATTTGATGCATTTTTTAAAACGTCTTAGATTTTTCTCCATGTAATTTTAGGAAAATTGTCGAACTGCCCAGTGCATTTATTTCATTTTCTAATTTGAAAAGTTGCGTTGATTGAAAGTGTTACAATAAGTAAAAAAAAAAAAAAAAAAAACTAAATTTTGCGAATTTATTAAATTTATTAATCGGTTATTTATCTTCAAAGCTTTTCTCGCTACTTAGCATAAAATTGATTTTACATTTTTCAATAATGTGTAGCAAAAAGCATGAATTTCTAAAAAAAAAAAAAAAAAAAACATTAGTCTGAACTATATACTAATTAGTAACATTTTTCTATTTTTATTGTTGTAGAACTTGGATTATATCCAAGTATGTTTTTGCTCTATTTTTTAAACCTAAATGGGTATATAAATGCATATTACTTTACTGCAGTTTTTATCCGGAAAATTCACGGAAAGTAACTTCTTGGAAGGAAAATATTACTGAGTTCACTAGCCCCTCACAATTAATTTCCAATTGGAGAAAATGTCATTTTGTCGAATGAAACTCCGAACTTCACCGAATGATAAAATACGAGCATGCGCAATGCACACTTTGTTCATTAAATGGTAAGAGACATTAGGCACAATTAAAACAGTGCAGTATTCAATATTGACCCCAGCAGGGTAAACTTTGCTGAAAAAAGAAAATGCATTGGGAGACTGACCTCCCGTGACCTCATATTTCTGCGCCTCAGGTCTCAAGCTTACTAAGTTCCGCATTGACTACAACATATCCCGTGTGTTGATTCCTTATGTATTGAAGACTGCAGCTCTCCATTATGCATACATACGAGTACATTATTTAACTCATCTGAACCCCAAACCAGAATTTGCTATTACTTTACTAAACTTCAAAATGTTTTATTCAGAATGTTTTATGATGTTTCGATGAAACAACAGACGTTTTCAAAGGTCACAACACAAATCGCTTCTTTTTCATTAAAAAAAAGATTGAGTTATGATTCTGCAGTTTGTTTTACCGCGCTGACCCTAAGGGGTCGTCCATAAAGATGTCACTCTTTCTTGAAGGGGGTGGGGTAATCGTGAAATTGTGAGTTTGGGGCAAGGAGGGGTGACAAGAAGTGTGACATCACGCTTTTTTATTACAGTATGCTTATAACTTGACATGGACCTCATAGTTGCGTTGCCGGAAAATAAAAATCAGAGAAGACGTTTGGGGGAGGGGGGCAAAGTTAGTTTTTGTCCTTTTCTATGAGTAAAGTAAAAATTTTTTTAAGTTCCGGGAAGGGGGGGATATATATCTCCAAATCCTCCCTTGTGGATATGCCCCTTCTCCGCGTTGTTTCAATTCGAATAATAATATCTAAAATAGTTAGTATTTGTTTGGAGCAAATAATTAACAAATCATCAATTGAAATGATCGCTCACCGTAGTTGAAAATCAGCCGCCTAGTAATATCGATTTGGTTTTGAACGTTCATTATTTTATTATGAGTGACGAATACTGCATTTGCAAGCACACGCCCATATATATTTCATTTTAATCTTTCCATAATTTATTTTTTATTTTCTCATGATGGTTATTGCATGTAGTAATTCGCTTCTATTGAGCAATTGGTAATAATATGAACTCACCCTGTACATAGATCTACAAAAGAAAAGGCTGGCTATTCCTGATTTGAACTACAATACTTATTCGCGAATACCTATCAAACGTCGCTAACAAGCAGGGCTCCGAAAATATCGCTGCTTGGTTGATCGAAGGCTATATACGTGCATCGAAAATCGAAGTTTTCTTTGTGAACAGCGCATTTTTCAGGGATTTTAAGAATTGTGTCACAAAATGCACTGTGCCATTTTTATTTATTTATTTATTTATTGTTTATTTTTTGGCGAATAAGAAAATGTTTTGGAATAACTGTCGTGTGTTACGGGAGAGGAATAAGAATTCCTGGATCAATAACGTGACCTTAGGCATTGTATAGTTTTATGTCTCGGCATTAAAAGATGACCAAAATGAATGGATCTGTAGGCTTTGATTTTTCTTTTATTTTTTTCTGTCGAATTATCTTTGCTGCAATAGGGTTGTATTTTAACTACGATGGAAAATTTTGGAAGCAGTAAAAAAAAAAAAAAAGAAGAAAAAAACCTGTTTTCTTCTTTTCTGTAAAAATTTGAAAAAAATGGAAAAATTGATAAAAAAAAATGTAGTTTCATTGTTATATTTTCTTTGAAAACATAAGAATTATGAAATATTTAATAATATATGTGGTTCATGTTATTTTTCTTAACAGAAATATCAGGGTTGCCACAGGCTACTTAAATGCTACTTTTTGCTCCTTTTTTTTTTTGCTCTAGGCGACTTTGGAGACTTTTTTTGAGCCAAAACAGGCTAAAAAGCAACTTATTTTCACTGGAGATACTTTTTTGGAGACTTCTTTTTTTTCCAAAGCAAGTTTTCATTCGAAAATCTTGATTTTTTCCCGCCTTATTTGATTCTATTTATTAATTAAAAACCTATTATTTTTATTCTTATTTCTTTGTCACCTAAAAATAAGAACATTCCTTTGCCTTTTATTATGGACCGATCCACTATTATTTTTTTAAATAAGGCTTAGATTTTGAAATAACTTCTTCGCTACTTTAACTTTTGGGTAAAAAGTGATTTGCTTAATAGCAATAGCTACCAACGAAGGGGGGTGGATCTGTTTATTTGATATCTATTGGGGGAAAAATCGGCTCAAAGTTTATTAGATTGAAGTAACTGACTTATTTAAGACTTTCCTTTAACTGAATATTAATAATAAACAGCTGATTAAGTAAAAATTTATTTTTAGGAACTTACAGACATCAAGCACAAGCTTCGCCCAAAATTCTACACTGTTAGAGATTGCAATAATTGTGCACATCTTGTAATTTCAATTAATTTAGAATTTGACAGCTATTTTATCATAAGCTAACTGAAGCATATTATATCCATAGTTCTTGTTTTCAAGCTTAACTTTTATTTTTTATCGATTGTAATTACTTTTTTGGTGGGAAGTGTACTAAATATTTAGCAAATGAGCTTTTAATTGTTAAGTTTTTTACTTGCAATAAGTATTTTTTACTTAAAACCTTAATCAGCTTCTTTTTTATTTTATTTTATTAATTTTTAAGAGGTAGTTTTAGCGTAAGCGTCTAGTTGAACAGTTGAAAAATGTGAAAGTTGAAGTAACTCATTGATTAATATTTTTAGAATTTATGATTAAATAGAGGAAAATTATACAAAGTGATATAAATTAACAACAGCAGGGGTATAAGAGGTGTATTGTTTAAAGTTTTTCTTTATTTTAAAGAGCTCACTTATGTGCAATTTTCAAGTTCGTGTTATCTTCTACCTTGCAAAAAAGGAGAATCCTTTTGGACAATTTTTGAGAGTATTTTTTTTTTTCAGCATGCATCAAAGCTTTGTTAAAAGACAAGTACATAAAATTTATTCTAATTTTTGATGAAACTTTCATTTAAAAATTAAAAAAAAAAAAACTCCGCAATCATTTTAAGCATGATTTTTTACTTGCCACAAAAAGTACTGAATTGCTGATTATGTCTCAATGTTGTCAAGTTTTGTAATAGCATTATATTTCTGATTTTTTTCAAGGAACACCACTTCAGACTTCCATCACAAGTCCTCCCTCACACCATCTCATGTTGCAGATCCAATATGTTGAGTTAGGGCCGTATTGAAGGGGTGGGTTTTTAGAGTTCAAACCTCTTCCGAAATTTTCCAAAACTATTAAAAAAATGCTTTTTATAGTTTCTCACTGAAAAAATTATTATTGTTGTTTTGTTTTAATTTTCTTATTTACTTTGAAACTTCAATTAAAAAATGAAATTATCATTATTGAATAATTGTACAAATTAAGTGTTTTTTCCGCAGTAATTATTTTTATTGTAGTTATTGCAATAATACCTTAATAGTACACCTTTCCCTGCAAATTTTTAATACCACTAAAAGAACTCCAAAATTCTTTAAATTTGTAAGTTACAAATCTCTTTTTTAACACATGTTATAAGTGTCACGTGAAATAGAAATTTTACTCCTTCGAATGCTCGTATATGAGTAAGGGCCCTGCTCCACATCAGCGTAAAACGCGACCGAAACCAAGGCTACACTAGATAGCGTTTTATACAGGCTTCTTCATTACTCAAAACATCAATGGTAAAGATTTGCCCGCTAGAGAGCGCTGAACAAGGACCTCCCAAATGTTTGTTTACATTTATTAGCACGTTGTTTCTGCTGTAAAAAGTGATGTTTATCCTATCTTTTAGGGTTAAAAAATATTGATATAGTTAACTGAAGTGGAGTACAGAGTGAATTGATGCCGAAGGCCCTCTTAGTACTGCTTTTTAGGGGAAATAAATTCCCTTTTCAGGTAAAGTTGGTCGCAACTCATGATTCAGTCATACGACATTCATTCATTGTTTACTTTCTTCGAATTAGCAACATATAGCAATGGCGTTCAATTTTGACATCTCTGCATTAATAAAATATACGCTTTTCTTCGCAGCCGATAAATAAAAATGTAGCAATGAAATAATATTGTTCTATTTACTATTTTGTTTCATTATTGTTGCTCACACGATCTTAATTGCTACGCAAAAGCTCAGATGTTCATTTTGATAGCGTTGACCCATCAGAGCGATAAATGGCGAATCTATTCGTAGAGACATTTCATTTTGATGCCCCAGAATGAAATGTATAGTAATGAAGCGATAGTGTTCAACGGAAAGACGATTGACAACAAAACATATTAATTTCTTTAGTAAAAACGAAATGAGCATATATAATCGTTTGGTACTAAAGAGAATACAAGTACGAAAAAAAATAAACAAAACTACAATATTACGACGACCAACTGTAAAATTTTGTTTTCATTTACACAACATTAAAAGGTAATGTTCGTTTTATGTTAAATTTCACACATTGATAATATTTCGATAATTGGGAATCTGCTGTGGTTGCCAAATTTTTGGCGATAATATGTTTGCGAAGGAAGTATTTACCTCGCTCATAAATTGGACACAAAGATTTAACGCCAATAGTGAAAGATAACTAGACTTCCAATCACCGAAATCTTCCCTTTTTTGTTTCTAATTTCACACATACGTTTAATACTTGAAAGTAAAATAATGGGCCAACTGAAAAAAAGCTGCGAAATAATGTGACAATTCTTATTAAAAAACTCGCCAAATCAACTTCAAAAGCTCCATTAGCATGTAACATAATAAGTTTAATAAATATATCGAGCCATTATTATCATTGAAATTTAAATTAAAATGCAAAATAAGAGAAAAGAAGCAACCATGAAGACGATGCAAGCTTAAAATTTTAATCTTCGCTTAGGTGGTAAGAAAGTAGATCGCCAAGTTAAAAAACGTACCTATAACTGAAACGTACATACTACCAAAGATCTCGGTTATTGAAATATTCTCAAAAGCTTTACGGAGAACTTCCATTAAAATGTAAAAAAATTGCCAAATAAATTAATTTGACCATATAAACTCATCAAAAGTTTTGATGGAACTATCGTTCCAAAATCGCCATTTATCGCTCTGCGGTGCCAGTGTCGTTTCATAGTTAATTAATAATTAGAATCAATTAAAATGAAAAATAATTCGCTAACTAATTAAAATAAGCCGTTAAAATGCAGAATAAACCAACAAATCGAACGAGCTATTAAATAACGTTAAAATATACTAAAATAGAATTGAATGCCAAATTGTAAAATGGTCGCCAACAAATTAACTTTTAATTTTGTCTTTTATTATTTGCTTTGTAGAAATGTTAGTTACCATAAAATTCGATAGATGTCGCTGGAAAAGGACCTCCGTTTTTATCCCAAGGATTTTGATCAAATGAAGAAGCCTGTATAAAACGCTATCTAGTGTAGCCTTGCCGAAACTGAAGGCAGAAACCGAAAATCCGGGTACTTTCCATAGGAACACTATTTGCTCCATTTTACGCTTCTGCTTTATTTTTCTGCTTTACGTCAATGTGAAGCAGGGCCCTTAGTCCAGATTTTTTTTTCTTCATTGAAAATATGAGTCATTTTTTTTTCTATTTTTCATGTTAATACCCTTTTAACCTTTACAGTAACAAAAATCAACAGAATATAGAACATGAAATCAAATTTTATTGACTTGTACAGGAAAATAAAATTATCTTGGTTATTTGTATTATCATTTAAATCATTTATGATACTGAACATAAAATACAAAAAATAATAATAAGATTTGAATATAAATATTATAAATTTCTAAATACATTATTTTGTGCCAATAATTTTAAAATTTTCAGTTGAAAAAAAAAAAAAAAAAAAGACACAAAAGCCTTTGCTTACTTTCTGCACAATTTTCATTTTTTTTTCTCGTGGCAGTTCCCTTCTCTAATTTATTTATTACAATACTTTGTTTACTAGGAAATATATATTATAAATATTTTACGAAAAAATATGTTTCTTTGAAACATTCGTTTTCGTGTTCTCTCTTTCTGCCAATTCTTATGTGTATAAGTTGATGTAGGTAGTTCTTAACGAGAGAAAACACGAAGTAGTTTTTTTTTTATTAAATTAATTTTTCTTTAAAACTGCAACAAAATTTTGCTTTTAGCCTTGGTGACATAATAATTTCGTATTTTAAGATGGATTGATAAAGTTGGAGTTTTTCCTTTTTTTTTGGATTGGTAAAGGACGATATTTACGTCTAAAAGCTGCTATAGTGCAGTTTAGCTCTGACGTGCAGTAATAATTTTAGGTGTCTACTCGAAAGCAATAACAATGCTTTTCTATATTTCCTACAACAAAAGAGCTACAGACCAAAATTGCTCGGGAAGCTGCAGTCTAAATACTTTGCAATATTCAATTATTATCGTTGCATAAGCCTCTTAAAAGCCGTACTTTTTAGCCTACTTTCCCGTTAAAAATAAAAGAGACGAAAAAAATATTAAAAGTGGCATAATGCATCTAAAAAATATCGCCAAGTCCAAAAAATATCGCCTAGTTCAAAAAATATCGCCAAGTCAAAAAGAAACAAAAAAAAAAAAAAAAATATCGAAAAATTAAAAATTTGAGAATTTGTGTGTCGGTCGGTCGGTCTGTCTGTCCCCCCCTTAATAACTTTTGAATGAACATTCCGATTTGAACGAATTTTTTTTTTTGGAAAGATCTCGGCGAGTACAGCTCATTCCCATATTTGATTTTTCGATTTGAACAATTTTTGGTTCAACTTTGAGCCGTTCAAACAATCTGTCCCGCGATATTAACTTTTTAGTTAACAGTCCGATTTGAACAAACTTTTTTTTGCTCGAAAGATCTTTTCAAGGATACTTCATTCCCGTATCTACATTTTCGATTTGAACAATTTTTCGTTCAACATTGAACCGTTCAAACAAGCTGTCACCCCTAATAACTTTTGAGTGAACAGTCCGATTTAAACAATTTTTTTTGTTCGAAGCATCTCGACAAGGATACTTTATTACCGTATTTAAATTTTAAATTTGAACATTTTTGGTTCAACATTGAACCGTTCAAGCAACCTTTCCCCGCCCAATAACTTTTAAGTGAACCGTCCGAATTGAATAAACTTTTTTTTGTTCGAAAGATCTTATCAAAAATACTTCATTCCCGTTTTTAAATTTTCGATTTGAACAATTTTTCGTTCAACATTGAACCGTTCACGCAACCTTTCTCCACCTAATAACTTTTAAGTGAAACGTCCGAAATGAATAAACTTTTTTGTTCGAAAGATCTCGGAGAGACTCATTCCCATATTTCACTTTTCAGTTTGAACCTTTTTTCGTTCAATGATGAACCGTTCAGAAAAAAATTTAACATGAGCGCCTACTGGGAAATTTAAATTGAATGTTGATTCTGAACTTAAAGGCGAATTTCATTCAAACTAACTTTGTAACATAACGGTTTCCATAAAAAATGTATGTGAAGTACTTTTCTGAAAAATCTTCTGTGAGGACTCTGATTTCGACTCCGACTCCGCAAACATGGCGGAAATGCAGGCTCAGGAAAAAATGACTGACTGGGCAGACGATTTTTTGTTTATTTATTCTTTTTTTTGTTTAATTTATTATTATTATTTTCATTTTTTTTTGGCAGACGATTTTTTTTGTTTACAAAAATTTTTCATTCACGAGAGCATTTTATTCTTTATTTACATTTAACAACTGGCAACGGATTAAAAATAAAATTCGAGACATTTTATTAACGAACGAGGTGTTTTTTTCTTTCTTTGATAAAATGTGTTTTGATGTTCTTTGTACTTTTATTTTATTTATTAATTTTTTTCTTTTGAAAACGATTGTGAAATTTTTCTACGGAAGAACTATAACAGTTACATTCTTTAAAAGGTGCGAAAAAACTTTATTTACTCGTTTATTTACTTTTTACGTGTCCATTTCATCTGATGAGAGGGGTATATTTTGCTTTTAGAAATCAGCTTTAAGTGCTATAAAGGTATGTTTGACATAATTTTCAGTTTCAGATATTCAAGCGAATATTGATCAGATGCTAGAATGCCGATGTCGATGTACGGGAAAGTAGGCTCGTTTAGTTCTTGACAGAACTTCTTGTTTTTTCTTTAAAAGCTAATTTCAATATAATCATTTTGGTGTGATAACATTTGGATTTGGTGCACACATTTTATTTTAGTAAATTCTCATCTTACCTGTCATATCATCCATGAACTTCGAAGTAAATGTATTGTAAACAGGGTTAGAAATCAGTAAAAAATCTTACTGGGCCTTCGAACTGGTGAACATAACATAAGTATATACTGGTTCGCTTTGAATTTGAAGCTAAATAAATAACCATGTTTGTTTAATTGTAAAAGAAAGTTAGTGGTCCCACGGACCACTGATTACTTTTTTCTGGTGGCCAGAGGCAAATTTTACTGTTCTGGAACCAGTGGACCAGCATTAATTTCGAACCCTGTGTAAATTATCTGTAGTTTCATTTAATGTTTTGAAAAATTAAGATCAAAAAATATTTTTACACTCCAAACTGTCTCCCACGCGACCTATTCTAAACACAAAGCGAAACGATGTTATGATCTTATTTCATAACATTATTTCAGTTTTGAAAAAATTCTTGAAATTTCAATCACATCATCTGACGTCTGAAAATATTTGTTAGAGTCCAAATTTACTCACCGACGACAATAGTGGCACACATTTAGACAGATTTTATTGGTTAGTTTTGCCATCTAAATTGGCGTACACTATAGGGAAACATTTTCTTCCAAACTAGAAGCTTAATGATGTGTCATAATTGTATCATTTATTTGCTTTACCCATTGGTTATATAAACCTACTCTGTGCTAGTTTAGTGGGAAGAAAGAGCACTATATTTAGACTTTCAATCAGTAATTAATTTTTTTTTTAATTTTTGAGCTATCCCTTCTTGTCAGAAAGCGAAATGATCTTTCTCCGACACCTGTCTAGACAATTTAAAATTCGAGAAATCATAATTTGGTTCTCCAGTCTTAGTTGAATACTCGTTTAAAATGAATGTGAAAACGGTGGAGGGGGCTAAGTATACTCCATCAGCTACAAGGAGTTAAATGCATTTCTCTAGTAACAGACTCTAATAAGATTTAAAGTTATCATTATTCTCTTGACTGCAAAGAGAATCAATATATGAATATAATAACAGATTCTAATAAGTTTGTAGCTGTTGTCATTCCCCTGACAACAAAGAGTTCATCACATTAATATAAAAACTGATTCTAATAGTTTTTCAGCTATTATCATGCCCTCGACAACACAAAGAGTTCAGTACATCGATACAATATCAGGTTCTTAAAGGTTTTTAGGCCATTACTTTTTGAATTGTGCAACTCTTGCGGTGCGTCCACTTGACACGTTCCTGCATTGAGCGTAATACACAAGGCTTGCTTTGCAGCGGATACATAACAGTCTATTGAATACAACGTTTCCCCCGAAACATGGTCCTTTCATTTTATCAAAGAATTTCAGAAATTTGATGCACCGCAACTTCATTTTCCTCAAGTTCCCAAAAGTCTTACGCGGAAATTCACCCAGAACAGCAGCGAGATAATGCTTTTGTAAGCTGGAAGAGTGGGAAATCTCATTATTCGTAATATCTCGCACTCTTCCTAATGGCCTTTTGCGGCATCTGCAAGATCCGGAATTCCAACGTTTGTCAAAGCTTCGGAACAAAAGGCGGGAATTTAGGAGGTCTGTGCCGTCCTAAGTTTATTCGTGGAGTGCGTTTAGAGACCCCGACAGTAAAACAGTCTTTAAATAGCCGCCATTATTCTTCATTAACATGCAGCCGTAATGCGAGGGATTTGTAGAATGGTGCTTGTCGCAGTTTGGTCTACTTGCCTAATGGAAATGCAAATACTCTTTTATTTTGTTCACTGTTGAACTGGAAACTATAGGGGAATGTGTGTAAACACAATTAATTCAGTAACAGATTTTCAGCAGTGAGAATGTTTTTGTTTCGTGAATTGTTTTTAGTTTGTGATTCGAGTTCGTCTTTAGTGGTTGTTGCAATTTGCGCCTTTTAAGGAGAGGAGCGGAATGAAATTTTAGGTGTATGAGGCTCTTGTTTGCTTTTTTGAGATGTCTTGTTCCAGCGAGGGGAGGGAGACATGTATGTTGAAATAACTATTCGTTTCGAAATTAGCGTATAATTAATTTCCTGCTTCTGCTACTAATTTTTAAAACTAATTTTTCCTTTTATCAAAATGCAGAAATATGATAAAAAGTATCAAAATAAGAAAATCTGGCTTTGATGCGATGAATTCTGAAAGACGAAGGATTTTGAATAAATAATTCTATTTGCCAAAACGGAATCTTTTCAGTTCATTCTTTTTAGAAGAACCAGTCTCAGATAGAACGTGCATGCTTAGAATATAAATCTAAGGTGCACATTTTCCAATCAGTAATATGTTTGATTAAAATACTCCTCTTTTCATGTCACACAGATATATGTCTCCTCATTTTTAAAAACATTTAAGAGGACCTAAATGATGCTGCGATCTTCAGACTGGGTCACTTTTTCATTCGTAAACATGGTGAACCGAAAACAAAATTAAAAAAAAAAAAAGAGAAGATAAACAAAGTTATTTAATGTTAGAATGCCGAAAAAAGAAATGTAGTAAGAGATTACGTGTGCGAGCTTCTTGGCTTTCAAATATATAATTTGTAACAGCTTTTCAAATCATTTGCAGAGGCCAACAAAAGTTGTATATTCTTATAAGCCATGGAAGAAAAGTTAGGAACCAGACAATTTTTTTCTACAGTGAAATCCCGTTACAATGAATAACAATACAATGAAATATCCGTTTTAAGGAAATAAATTTTCATTTCCGATTTAATGTCCCATTACGTTTCTTGACTTCAATTACAACGAAATTCTCGTTACAATAAACACAATTTGCGATCTTTTGAAGTTCTTCGCAACTGGAGATCACTGTAGTAGAACCATTCAGTGTAGTTTGGCTTCTGATAGAGCTAATTGGCAAGATTTTGTTTTTTAGTAGCCCGGTCAGCATGATGCTTTGAATTTGTCGCATGCTGATCAAGTGCACGTATATGAGAATGTTTTCTCTTGCATTTCGA